>VZTY01023732.1:0-17477 GCA_013400935.1 Turnix velox | reverse complement strand
ACAGATGCTTCCAAAAATGGAACTAGGGTATACAATTGTTGCAGATACACAGAAAGCCATCAGCTACTTCATGAGCCTGCCTCAAGGTTAGAAATAAATTATTTTTAAGGAAATATGTTATACTAACTATTTTAACAGGTAAGGGAGCTGTATTAATGAATATAAATATGTGCATGTGTGCAGTTCAGCAGAATGACCCAATTGCTGTCATTTTGGAGCATCCAAGCAACATTTCAGACTGTATTATTTCTTTCCCTGCAAGTTTTGATATCACAGATACTTTTTTTTCCTTAATGCTAATTTAATCAGTGTTTTCTTAGTCCTCATGGAAGAATTAATTATTAGAGGGTGGGGTAATAGTCAAAGGGTACAGAGTGTAAAATCTTTGCACAAGGCTGTCAGGAAAAGAATATATGCTATAGGGTCATGAGGTTGCATCTTTATGAAGTATGACAGAAATTTAGTTTGCACTATTTCTATTCTTTTAACTCTCTCTGTGGACATTCCTGTTCAGAAGCAGAGTATTTCTTTGCCTCTGAGATTAACCAGAAGAGCTGTAAGGGACTGAGGAGGAGTGATATTGGTGGCCAATGCATCTGAGAAGGATGCTATCTATGAGTTGCACAGATGACCCCATGCTCTTAATTGTCTTCAGTGCAATTGCTGGTGGTAGACAAAGTGACTGGTAAGTAAACCCCTCCTGTCCTCACTTGGGTCACTGAGTCAAGGTTTTCTGCACATGTGGTGAGCTATAATTTGCCTAAAAATTAATTAAATAAGTATAATTTTAAAATAAGTAATAATTAAATTAATAAGTATATATTAATACGTAGAGAGGTCACAATTGTCTCTCTACCCACTTAAATCTATGTGTACTTCCCCTGCCCTTTCAGGAGCCTTAGTTTTCACTGATAGTGAAGATCAGCAGATTTTATATGGAATGTTTTTTTTTCCTTTCAGTTTATATTTTGTACCTAGAACTAGCTGATACAGGCAAAGATAAAGCTGCTTTTGTTTTTAAGGCAAGAGAAGGGCGAGGGTAATCCAGACTAGCAGCCCATTTGCAGTTCCATCAGGAGGTGTCATTTTCCCTTTCTAATTGTTAGTGTAACCTTCAGAATGGGTTGTTGCTACTGCCCGGTGGCAGGGAGAGGTCTTTTGTGAAACAATATACTCCCATAGAGGGCAATTACACAGATAAAGAAAAAAGGAAGATGGAAAAAGAGCTCCGTTAACGAGATATAAAGTAGTGGAAAGGTGGCAAAAATACATTAGAAGTGGAATCTATAAATTCATGTGGGGCCTATTTCATCTGTTTTACAGATCCACTGGTATTTTAACAGGATGTTCTGCTGGTCCATTATTATGATACCAAATACCATATTTTTGAATGTTCTCTAATTCAGGACACTGGGTTTAATCTTTGAAAATGGTACAAGTGAACTTGCTAAAGTAGTATTTTGCCCCTCTTACAATGCCTACTTCTATTTTGTTCAGCTGAGTATAGGTTACATAGTGGGGGCTTCACATTCTTTCCTCATGACAGAAGAGAACACAACAGGAGGGAAAGAAAAAAAATCAATAACGAGAGCTGGTAAGGAATTTAAGAGATCTCTGCTAAATGAGTCAGCAAAGTCTAAATCCTTACTCCTCACACAGCGATGTGCATAAGTAACTCTGTCACAAGAAATCCTTTTAAAGAATTACATTTTTCGGTAGAAGCGTGTAAAATAAAAAATAAGGGTTTGACACCATTTGATCTCTTTTCCTGCAAGCTGTAATGGTTTGCCAGGAAGCAGTGTCACACTATGCAGCAGTGCAAACCCCTTTTAAAGTCAACAGGAAATGAGAAAAAAACAACAAAAATTATCCCTAACCACTAACTGCAAAATGGACTTTTATTTTTGTTCGGTTTAGTGAACAGAAAATTAAAAATCAGAGTGAAATTCTGATACATGAAATGTATTAATTAGGGTAAGCTAAGGAGTTATCTGTCCTCAGAAGACCATATGGCTTAGAAGTAAGTAATTCCACATCACTGATTTGCTGGCAATAACAGAGTGAGGCGGAATTAATTTTAAATCACATCCATATGGGAATGGACTGTTCAGAATGTTATTTGTGCCACACAATGGCTGTAATTTTAAACTGTTAATACCTTACAATGAGACCCATAAATGGGTTATTTCCTTCCTTTAATGGGGCCAAACTTTGCTCTTTTGATGTTCTCCTGTAGCCGTTGTTCAGATCAGTGGAAGTCCATCCAACTTTTACAAGCGTGGGATTTGTTTGAAATCTATTTGGACATAGCCCAGCTCATCCCTCCGTCCCCAAGTGCCACAAAGGATAAGCAACACTGGGTTGTGCAAAGCCTGGGCTCTTCCCCACTGCCTCTTTTTCCCATGCACAGCAGCCTCTTGGGACAGAGCTGTGAGCTCCATGGAAGGAGATCCAAGGCATTCACAGGGAGCTTCAAGGCCTCACACTAATAGAATGAATCATATAATGGTTTGGGTTGGACAGGACCTTAAAGATCATCTAGTTCCAACACCCCTGTCATTGTCAGGGACACCTCTCACTAGACCAGGTGCCTTGTCCAGCCTGGCCTTAAACACCTCCAGAGGGGAGCATCCACAACCTCTCTGGGCAACCTCTTCCAGTGTTTCACCACCCTCTCCCTAAAAAATTTCTTTCTTAGCTCCAGCCTGAATCTCCCCTCTTCCAATTTACATCCTTTATTCCTAGTCCTTCCACCACATATCCTATTAAAAAGTCCTACCCTTGCCTTTCTGTAGCCCTCTTCATGTACTGATAAGCAAGAGGTCACCTTTTCTGCAATCCTGACCAGCTCCATGAATCACTCTTCTTCTATTACAGATTGCCTATGCTGGGGAAAATGCGTCTAATAACCAAATTCCCTGGAAAATGTAAAATGCGAGGATGTGTTCTTGCAGCATAGGACATGTGACAAAATTGGAAATACCATTATTATTCAAATCTAAATAGATCAAACTATTGCACTTAATTAGAGGGAGAAGAAAGCTGTTGTTATTGTATGGCAGCTAAGCCAGGGAATCTGAGGGATCAATCACAGATTAAAATCTCCACTGTCTCTGTAGCTGGTCATTCATTCCCAGCCTCTACTAAGATGGCTAATTTATATATGGAAGCATGGATATAGGGCACTTAATTAAGTACAAGTGAATTACAATAACAGGATACTTTGAGAGGCTGAAACTCAAATGTTGCACAGCTTTCCTATTTGCTTACCAGCCTTTACAGCCTCCAGATCATAGATCCAGTACTGGTCTTCTCAGTTCAGGAATCATAGAATCAGAATGGTTTGGGTTGGAAGGGACCTTAAAGATCATCTAGTTCCAACCCCCCTGCCATGGACAGGGACACCTCCCACTAGACCAGGTTGCTCAATGCCTCATCCAGCCTGGCCTTAAACACCTCCAGGGAAGGAGAATATGCATATGTATAAACACTAAATAAATAACACACACAAAGGAAGGGCAGGGAACTGCTGGAGAGGGATGAAGAGATGATGAAGAGATTGGAGCATCTTCCTTAGAAGGAAAGGATGAGGGAGCTGGGTCTCTTTAGCTTGGAGGAGACTGAGGGGTGACCTATTTCATGTCTGTAAATATGTAAAGGGTGAGTGTCAGGAGGTTGGAGCCAGCCTCTTCTCAGTGACCTCCCATAATAGTACAAGGAGCAATGGGTGCAAGCTGGAACACAGGAGGTTCCACAGGAATCTGAGAAAGAACTTTTACACAAGTGAGGGTGACAGAACACTGGAACAGGCTGCTCAGAGAGGTGGAGTCTCCTTCTCTGGAGACATTCAAAGCCTGGCTGGATGCATTCCTGTCTGACCTGATCTAGATGTTTCTGCTCTGGGAGAGGGACTGAACTAGATGATCTTTTGAGGTCTCTTCCAATTTCTGATATTTTGTGAATATACAAAATGGTCTGCCAAACTACCTGAGGAGCACCTACAGCCATAAAAAAAATTCCACATATCTTGCTTGAGTTGTCAGTCCGAAGCCTCATCTTCTCATTGGCAAAGGTCTCATAAGTCTGCCAGTGACGTCCCATGCAGCTGTAGTATGCAAACTGAGTTGCTTATCTCATCTGATCATCTGGGCTTCATGCTCCATGGGGATATGAAGCAGCTCTCCATTTTCAGAAAGCAGTTGTACAGCTAGAAAACTTGGGAGTAGGAGACATGGCTTAAAATCTTTCTAAGGGGAAGTGGGTTCATCTCCAGGCAGCTGCTAGCCATACAGTAGCCAACCACGGTGTTATCTTCCCAGGTGGGACCATTCCTATTTTTGTGACATATTTAAAATACGTAATCCACAATTAACGCCATCACAACAGAGCCAGATCTGAGCCCCTTTGTAAGGTGAAGATTTAATTTTTCCATGCCAGGCACAGGAGTTTTAATGAGAAGGATTCCAAGGAAATCGCTCACTGTCATAGTTACTCTTTTTGTACCACTGAAGGAAAAGCTTTCAAGGGGATGTACTCTGGCCAAGCCCTGCTTGTCTGTGCAGGTATAGCCTTGAGATCTTTACACTCCTCTACAAAAGATAAATCCAAGATCAGGATTATTAACTCTATTAATGTAGACTAGCAGACAGAGAAAAATTATGTGATCTAGAGAGGATCCATAGGAAACTGGAAATAATTACACTGATACTTTCTCGCATCATTAATTTTTATGTTCAGGTGTGTTCTCCTCTGAAAACGTTCATCAGCCATCATGTACCATGAAACTATGCTTTTTTTTCTCCTATAGAAACAGAAAATGTGCACCTGAACTTTTCTTTTTCCTATATTGCTTTCCATGAAATGCATTTGTAAAAAGTAGAACTGGCTTGAAGAGCTCTGTAGTGCTGTTAGTTCAGAGATGAGCATCCTACTCAATTCTTTTTTGTAGGCAGTAGTGTTGAAATGATAGGAATAGGCAGAAGAAATATGAGTTGATGGGGTGAAGGAACAGAGCAGTCAAATTGAAAGTTAGGCTAAAAAGTACTTCGATCATTTTTGCATATGTATAGGCAGTTTAGAAAACATTGTCCTAGATGGAATATATTTTGTGAAGTCTAATCAGTCCCTAAAATTATCATAGAATCATAGAATGGTTTGGGTTGGAAGGGAACTCAAAGATCATCTAGTTCCAACCTCCCTGCCATGGGCAGGGACACCTCTCAATAGACCAGGTTGCTCAGTGCCTCTTCCAGCCTCGCCTTAAACAGTTCTGGGGAATTAAAGCATTCATTATTTTAACAACAGCCCAGAAAAACAGCTTGGCCATAAGAAAGACTATCAGCTCAATTTTTCCTTACTGAGACTAAAACTTCAGTTCATGTCTCAAAAGCTGAAGAACCTGAACTACACTGGGGGTCTGTTAAAAAATGAGTAATACATGTGAGCTTGCAAGCTGTGAGCTCCACCAAGGATTTTAAACAAGCAGCTCTACAGGAAGGGATCACTGAGACATCTACAGCATAGCCTGGCTGTCAAGCCCTATTCACAGGAAACCTGCTGCTTAAGACTGAGTTACCTCCATCCCTCTACTGTTGTGGATACTCTCCTGTCTGTTTTTTGCCTTCACAGCTCCCGAGCAAAGCCAATAAGAGACAAAGCACTGAGGTCTGAAGCAGCTATAGCTCATGTCAGTTGGTGTGGAACCTCTATTTTTCTCTCACCTATCTCTGCTTCATTCATTTCTTTGCTTCCCTCATAAAGGATTCATCTTAGTGATCAGCCTCAGCGAGTTCCACTAACAGAGAACCCTTCAGTCATCTGTTTTCTTTGTAAAGAAATTACCTCAGTCATACCAAAATATCTGGCAAAACAAGAATTACTTCATCTTAACCAATTCTTTTTGTTCACAGTGAAATGAATAGAGGAGACCTCTTTTCTTGGCAGGGTACCTCTGCTTTTTTCCTGGAGCCACTGAGCCACATGAAGGCTCTCCACAAAGATGTGAGAGATTAAAAATTACTATTGAAGTGCAGAGGTAATGGCTGTAATGCTTATTTGCCCTGAGGTTTCTTTATGTTCTGCTGCATGTGTGAATGGATCTCAGACTGTACCTGGAAAAAAAAAAACCAAAAACCTGTTCATATCTCCCTGACACTGCTAGGATGCTGTCAGTGGGAAACAGCATGAATAGAAACAGACAGTCTTTCAGCTGAGACTTGCATCATGTTTTGCTTTCACTGCGTGCAGGCAGGGTCCTAATGGAAGAAAATTTTAACAGGACTGCACTGAGCACCTCATGGAGAAACACCGAATTCCCCCTGGAAGGGGAACAAAATGTCTCAAGGCTGATTTTCAGAGAAGCACCCTATTTTCTCTGCCAGTGTTTACTTGACAGAAAGACTGCCAAGCATAGCCGTCAAATATGCAGTTCTTTGTCTTGCAGAATCTGTTGCTGCCACACTCTGCAAACACAATCTCCCCAGGCAGCAATTGCAATAGGTATTGTGGCAACGTAGCAGCCAGCCCTAACAAACAACTTTTTGTTCCCAAATACACTTATTCAGCTGTCTTTGTTTTGCATAACAAATCACAGAGAAGTTCAGATCCTCTGAAAATAGAGCAGTGTGATGGTAAATAAAAATTATGGCTGTTGGAGAACCTTGATACTGTCCCAGACCTTGACTTATTCTGGGACTATGCACAAGTCATTTTATCACACAGTGCATTTTCTAGCTACAGCCTCCACCTTTTACATTGGCTGCTCAGACCATCTTGCCAAATGAGTCTGCATCTCCAGATTCTTGTAATAAATCATAAAATAAAATCATACAATAGTTTGGGTTGGAAGGGACCTTAAAGATCATCAAGTTTCAACCCCCCTGTTATTAGCAGGGACACCTCCCACTAGATAAGGCTGCTCAGTGCCTTGTCCAGTCTGGCCTTAGACACCTCCAGGTACGGGGGCATCTACAACCTCTCTGGGCAACCTGTTTCAGTGTTTCACCACCCTTACTGTAAAGAATTTCTTTCTTATCTAGCCTGAATCTCCCCTCTTCCAACTTACATCCATTATTTCTAGTCCTCCCATCACATATCGTATTAAAAAGTAATTAACCTGCCTTTCTGTAGGCCCCCTTCATGTATTGAGAAGCTACTATGAGGTCCCTCCTTGAGCCTTCTCTTCACCAAGTTGAACAACCCCAACTCCTTCAGCCTGTCTGCACAGGGCAGTCGCTCTTGCCCTTTGATCATCTTTGTGGCCCCCCTCTGGACCTGCTCCAACAGTTCTGTGTCCTTCTTATGTTGAGGACTCCAGAACTGGACTCAGTATTCCAGGTGGGGCCTCACCAGAGGCAAAATCACCTCCCTTGACCTGCTGGTCACACTTCTCTTGATGCAAGTGCACACCGGCGGCTCATGTTGAGTCTGTTATCCACTGACACCCCCAACCCCAAGTCCTTCTCTTCAGGGCAGGTAATAAATAGCACACCGGCGGCTCATGTTGAGTCTGTTATCCACTGACACCCCCAACCCCAAGTCCTTCTCTTCAGGGCAGGTAATAAATAGTAATTACAAATTAAAAAAAAAAAAAAGAACAAACTACTAATAAATGGCGTTTCTTGAAAAGTGCCTTAGCAACACAGCAGCAAATTGGAGAGAACACAAGTGGCTCCTATGCTCTTTTACTAGGGAAGAGGCACATTTGAGCTCAGATGGATGTCATCCTCCCACTCAGTGAGTCAAGGTGGCTGCATCATGATAGCAAGTACAAGCTATGTGTACAATACTGGCTAGCCCTAAAAATTATTTAATAGCACAGTGTGCTGAGAGAGGTAAACTCTTCTAGGGCAAAGTGCTGCTGCCACATCTCATTGATGAGAGCTGAAGAATGAGCCCTTATTTTGCTCCTCATTACCCAGTTCTCCAAGTTATTACTAACCTTTACATGGTTTCAGGATTGCTGACACAAATCCAAAAGAAATTTTTAAAAGGCAGCCACAAAGATGCTGCAGAATAAAAAGATAAGGGCTAGGAACTAAGTCAGAAGCAATCAACCCTCCAGTTTCATTGCTTGCTGGAGAGAAAATATGGATTGTAATTGGAAAAGTTTTGAGCTGTGTCTCACAGCAATTTGTGCAACTGAGAAGTCTAATAAACACAAATTACCTTGGCTTCTTACAGTTTCAGAGTAATTATTGATAGTTTTAATGCATTACACTGAATAATAAGAAAAATTATGTCAACAACATTTGGTATAATTTATTTTTTTACCAACCCACAGGAGCTTTTATTTGGATGAAATACAGCACTGTGATGTTTTCTCCTGTTTCCGGTGTACATTTTCTCAGAAAGCAGAATCTTATTTCTCATTGTTCGGTGCCTGAAAGGCTCTCATTTCGTATTTAAGTTAAATATTTTATTCACAGAACTCTGGCAATTTTGTCTTTATGCATCTGTACAGCTAAGGTCATAAATGTTACTCATTCATGGAGAATGATTAACCATTATGCAATAGATTATTGTGCGTGTTTTTAATATTCCTGTAAATTTATTCATTTCATGGTAAATGTAAGAAGCATCTCTATTGCATAACTTTTTTACTTTTTTTTTAGATAAGTGCTCCCTAAGTAGACAAGAAGCTAGCTGAAGTCTACACTGTTTGGTCTCAAAATTAAATACACTGCAGTCAGTGGGAAAGATTAAGTGACTTGAGTTTAGTAGTTTAAAATTTTTTCCAGGTTGCCTCTGTGAGAAGCTCAGGATTATTCACATGACTTTCTCTCACAGAATTATGACCATAGGAAGAAAGCAATTACTTTTCCATACTCAGTATGGGAAAGAAAAATTCCATTGAAAGAAAATGGCTGAAAACGTAGAGTTCAACAGACCAGCAATAAGAGATATCACATTTGCCACCCATTAGCATCACTTTATCAGTATTGCCATTTTACAGATGGAGAATCCTAACAAAGAGGGATTAAGGTAAAAAAAAAAAAAAATCCACCAATTCTGGTTGCGCAGTTTGAAATATCTTTCCTCACAGGATCCTAAGAGCTCAATGTATTTGTTCTCTTGCCTTCTTCAGCTTCTTCACCTAGCTCTGTAGGTCTGTATTCGTAGTCTTTGTTCCCATCCCACCCTTTTTTTTCCATTGCTTGCCAGCCACCTCCTCTCTTTCCTAAGTAGCTTCTTGAGAAACTTCCCTTTTCTCCACAGGCACAGTTTATTCTTCCCTTGCTTTGAGAAAAAGCACCTTTTTGTGGCCTGTTCCAATGGGATGGACAGTTCTGAAACAACCTTGTTATTCATAGTTCCATAGCTAAATGAAGCAGAATACCCTGGTATTCATAGCTGCACTTTCCAGCAGATGTTATACAGTGAAACATGGAGAAGAATCTGCTAGAAAAGGGAGGTAACGACTGAAAAATTAGGCACTGAAGGCACAGAGGTTCTTATGCATTAGTTAAAGAGTGCAGTGGGTATGTAAATACTGCTTAGCCATGTCCTTGGCTCTCATTTTTGAGGAATAAGGAGACAGCAAGTCTAACCAGATATTAGATAAAGGGGAAAGCAGACCCTGAATCCAGCTTGAACCAGGCCAATACTACTCTTCCTGTCGGCAATAACATGAGTGCAAAAGTTCAGGCTGGAGCTGTGCTTCATCAAGAAGACCCTCAGAGACCACCACCACAGGGCAATGAACATGAGCCAAGAGAGGACCCCAACAACAATATATTGGCCATGAGCCAAGAGGTGGAGACCTCAGATAATTGGTCTGATGGATATTCAACATTAATAATAATAATTATTAATAAAAACTAATAAAAAATAGTAGATATTTTCTAAGATCATGTGTGTTAGAGGTGTATACACTTCAAAAACTCCTTTTCTCAGCATGTGCATGAGGATGGAGAAATCCCCTGCACATCCAGCACTGCAATAAAGAATCCCAGCTTGATAGTCTTCAGACTATAGAGTCTTCTTTCCTAGCATCAACAGCATCACATGGGATTATGCTCACCACATGCAGGGAATTTGGGGAATTATACCTCTTAGCAATGACCATTTGTAAACAGCCTGCTCCTTGGACAAATACAAGATGTACCTTCCTATCATAACAGTCTCGCACCCCACCAAACGTTTTGACCTTGCTTCAGGTAAAGAGGAAAAGAAAGCAGAAATTACTGATGCTTATAGAATAGACTTTCAATGATAATTTTGGCTTTCAACTAGCATGAAGCAACATACATGTCTCAGACATTATTCTTCAAAACAGCTGGAATGCATGAAAAACAAATACTTGAATAAACCCCAAAAAGCATCCAGAAACAGACAACTTATCAGCACAATAATTTTAGCTTGACAAAGTTAAAAGAAACTGAGGGGAGTTTCAAGGGCAATATCCACCAATTTTAATAATCTGCTCCACTGATAATAACATACAAAGTGAAATAACCCATGAATAAGGCAATATATTAGCAAAGTGTTAGGAGATATTAGTCTTTCCAGACCAACATTAAAACCTAAATGGTAGTAAAAAACAGACAACATGCTTTGGGATTGAATTAAAGGTTTCTAATGTTCCCTTACCTTACCCTTTTTTTATTTCTCAATTTGTGTAAGAACGTGCTCAAATTTCCACAGATTGTAGGAGCTCTGCTTGAACCTGAGCTGAGCTGTATGGAACCAGTTAAAATGCCAAGGCATTTATGTTTAAAATTCATAAATAAAATTCAAACTTTTTCCATGGAGATGAAGGAACCTTTACTGATGTGATCAGTACATATTAGAAAACAACTTGTGTTACAAGTAGTCTGGACAGAGTTCCTGAAGGATGCTTTTAAAGGTACCTACATATATCTCTCCTCACCTAATAAAGGGAAAAAAAGAGGAAAAAAGGTGACTTAGGTATATTTTGCATGAGGTTTGCTGAGAATATCCTCTCTGAGCACAAAAATCTGATTCCTTTTGTAGCAATATTTGATTTTATTTGCATCAATCATGAGAGTTCATTCTGCCTTTTTTATTAGGTTGATATGTAATGAATACAGAATGGCTGGCAGAAAACCCACCGTGCTCTGGAGGAACAAACTATGTGAATTGAGTCTCATCAAAGCCATTGTGCTGATCACGGTTATGCAGATAATGGCTAATATCTTTCAGAAAAAAAACCAAAACAACAAACCTTTCTTTCAATTGTATTTTTTAATATAAACTTTTATGGCTCCTGACTGCCAAATCCTCTACTTATTGAAAAAAGAAGTCCTATTTTAAGTTTGAAAGAGAGATGTAATGGGGTTCACTGGCTAAGACTTTCATTGTCCTCACATAAAGCTAATTACAAAACTCACTATTTGACTGTGGATGCTTATTAATGCCCGTGCTCTAAAGTCCACTAGATTGTGTGGTTTGGGATGTCAGAGTGTTTTGAGAAAGTGGTCCATCCTCTTCTGAAGCCAGTTTGTGAGCTGCATGAATCCATCAAGCACAGCTTCTGGCTCTAGATTCAGCGTAATATTAATTGCTTGATCTGACATGGATTGTTTGTAAATTGCCACCAATAATTATTAGCTACCATGCTTAATGAAGGGAGAAAAGCACCATGAAACAAGACAAAAGCTGTCAATTGACAAAATGCAACAGCATATTAACATTCTAATGCATCTAGAATTTGCCACAGATGCACATGCTCTTGGAATTAATTCTGAATTTTTCTTCTAAAAGGAATTGATACTATGGAATGATATCACAAAATGAAGGTCTATGTCTGTCTTAACACACTGCAGTCAAGCAAATTATATTTGGAGCACACATTTCACTCACTGGCCTAAAACTTAGTGCCAGAGAACAAGCCATGATGCAGATACAGAAATTACTGCAAAGAATTACTTGCTTGCAAGGTAAATGGTTTCATACCTGGGGAAAAAGGGAGAAAATTTTGAAGCATTTATCACAGACTTCAGTCTGGCAAGTCTGACACACTGTTTGGAGGGTTTCTACACTCTCTAATGCAAAATCAAGTTGTAATGGGCCTCAGAGACATGGAACAGAGATAAAAAGTACTTCTGAAAACAGAATGAAAGAGAACAGAAGAAGCAGCTGGAATTTTCCAGCCTGCAGAATGTACTTGGATCAGATTACAAGTTTTGGGTTCGTTTTTTTCTGCTCATTCATGCCGCAGCAGACTTTTGCTTTAAAGCAAAATGAAACAAAAGCCGCAAGCATGCAGGAGCGAAATAAAAATGAACCTGCAAGACATCTTTCCAGCCTGGAACAAAGAATGTGCAGAGGATGGACAAAAGAAAAGAACTAAGCACCAAGCTGCATTTGTCAGAGGTGCTCTATGCAAAAAATAAAGCCATCAGAGCACATCCTCACTGACAGGGCCTATGGAGAAAAAAACAAGTTTACATATGTAAGGAAATCATTAGTTACTTGTAGAAATTGCTCAAAAGAGTGTCAGATCCATCAATTGGAATCTTCAGCACTTAGGAGATCTCCCAAGTACACATGACCTCTGAAGTTTGAGTGAAAGATTTTAAGAGGAAAGGTAGACATAAGGGAATATTAAACACTCAAACACAACAGGTTTTATTGTAGTGTTAAGTGAGATCTTTAACTTCAGAGAAGAGAAAATGCAAAGTGATTATGCCAGCTGGACCATAAATATCAACAATTAAATGAAAAGCTTCATAAATGACTCCTCCTTCCCACTGTGCCCTTGCAAGTGAGTCATTTCCTCAAACCAACTTTCAGGGACTCTCTGTATTGCAGCAAAATCTGCCTGGCAACTTCTAGTCCTCAAGATGTTTTTCAGGAGGACTTGTCTGCCTGCTGCCTGAATGATCCATGGGCTTCCAGCTCTACGCCTGTGCTTCTGCTTTTGCTATGCACAGTGGGCTCAGACATTATGGCCTCAGAAATAGGCTCAGTTCACCACAGAGGAGCAATCTACCCTCTCTCCTGGGAATTTCACTCAATTCAGGCTTTTTGATAAATGATAACACTACTGTAAATTTAAAAACAAACAAACAAACATTTACAAATTGAAAATATTATTGTGCATAACTGATGAACAGTATTCATGAAATAAAGCTAATAGAAGCTTGATGCAAAGGAGCCAGAAGAAGTAACTCTGCATACAGTATGCAGTGGAGTCATAGAATCATAGAATAGCTTGAGTTGGAAGGGACCTTAGAGATCCTCTAGTTCCAACACCCCTGCATTAGGCAGGGTCATCTCCCACTAGTTCAGGCTGCTCAGTGCCTTGTCCAGCCTGGCCTTAAACACCTGCAGAAAGGGGTCATCCACAGCTTCTCTGGGCATTGTGTTCCAGTGTTTCACCACCCTCATAGTAAAGAACTTCTTTCTTGTATCAAGCCTGAATCTCCCCTCTTCCAATTTACATCCATTATTTCTAGTCCTCACATCACATATCCTATTAAAAAGTCCTCAGACTCCTCCCCAAAAGGTATTTTAGATGCCAAAAGTTTTACATGGATGCAAGGGGAGGGTGAATAAGCATTTAGAATAAAACTACTCTGAAAGTTACCGAGCCCAGCAAATCTTCAGAGCATGCTGGGAGAGAACTGTCTGTAAATATCACATGTGTACCCTGTTCTATACTGCAGGAGTCAACTTATGGCCACTACTGGTACAGAATACTGGACTAGCTCTTTGGTGTGAACCAGCACATCTTTTCCTGTGGTTTTGCATAATAAACTCACAAACCATTCATATTCCAATCCAAAGATCTGGATGCTTCCAAGCTCAGTACACATAGGTATCTTGATAGGACTTTAGTACTTTTCAACCCACTGACACATAGAATCATAGAATAGTTTGGGTTGGAAGGGACCTTAAAGATCATCTAGTTCCAACCATCTCCAGAGAGGGGGCATCCACAACCTCTTTGGGCAACCTGTTCCAGTGTTTCAGTACCCTACATTACTACAATTGACTGCTGTCCTGGTTTGAGGTAAAATAGGGTAAATTTTCTAGTTTGTAACTTTACTTTTCAGCTAGGCATCTTCTGTCTGACTAAACTCTGAAATTAACTGCACATTGTTCAGACACTGTTCACTCCCAGACTGATAAGACCAGGGAGTGGTATGCAAGAAGCTCTTATTTTCATTATTCACTGTGGTGATCAAGGTCAGAATGTTTGTCAGCCACCCCACCGGGGGGGGCTGGAAACAGAAGAACATAGAGAAGTCCCACCAGCAAGGAGGAGCGAACAGGGCAGGTGACTCAAAATTGACCAACAGGAGTATTCCATCCCCTCTGCATCATGCCCAGTATATAAAAGCTGAGGGACCGAAAGGTCAGCCCTTTTTTTTCTTCGCCCCCCTTCGCTCCTGGGACTGCTCTCTTTGGCCCAAGGGAAGGACTCTGCCTTTGATCCTGATCTGAGCACTCCTGAATCCAGATCCAGCATCCAGCTCCTGACTGAACTTGGCCCCAGTCGGGGATTCTTCCTGCGTCTGCTGGGGATGTGATCATCATCCCGGGAGCTTGATACGGTTTTGTAAATATTGTATACCTTTATATCTTTTCCTTTTAATTTTATCTATTATTTCATTATCTATTAAAGTAGTTTGGAATTCTTCTAAACTCACAAATCTCCTCATTCCTTCCTCTCCTCTCTTCAGAAAGAGGAGGGGGGGCCATCTGTCGCTGGGGAGGGGTCCTGAGCCCAAACCAGCACAACTGCAATAAGAAATATAGCCAGATGTATTTTTATGTATATGTGTGTGTATATATGGACTCTCGAACCTATCTACCTACTTAGAATTTTTTGAGCCCATCCCTTTGTGTTCCAAGCATTTTTTTCATTCAGAAATCTGTTTCATCTTCTATTTATCATATCCAGCATCAATCTCAGATTGAAGGATGCATTAAACACCAATTACAGCTTTTTATTCTGCAGGTGAGCTTACTTGTTTTGTTTTGTTTTCAGTCATGGCACACTTGCTGCTTTTTTTCCTCAGAATCCCTAGGTTGGATTATTCCTGCTCCACTTAAGAGTTGCTTCACATAAAAGCAGACTGCAAACATACAATTTTTAGATGAGCCACCTGGATATTATCATTACTGTTACCATTTCCAACTTTTCTATTATCAAATTTCTTTACTGGATGTTTAGAAAATCTCTGTTGATTCCCTTTCTTTGCACTTGTTCAGGACCAGTCACCACTGTTTTCAGTAGAACAATAAAGACAGTCAATCCACAAGGGATGGCTCCTCAGTTGAAGAAACTGATCTTTCTTCCAGTGAATTGGCAACTGTACATTAGGATTGGACCCTAAAGAGGGAAGGAAACATTGTGAATGAGGAAATGAGTCCAGTACAGAGCCACAAAGATGGTTGGAGCATCGCCCTTATGAGGAACGGCTGAGGGAGTTGGATCTCTTTAGCTTGGAGAAGAGGAGACTGAGGGGTGACCTATTTTATGCTTACAAATATGGAAAGGGTGAGTGTCAGGAGGATGGAGCCAGGCTCTTATCAGTGACCTCCAATGATAGGACAAGGGGCAATAGGTGCAATCAGGAACACAGGAGTTTCCACAGAAATATATGAAAAAACTTTTTCACAGTGAGAGTGACAGAACACTGACACAGGCTGCCCTGAGAGTTTGTGGGGTCTCCTTCTCTAGAGACATTCAAAACCCACCTGGATGCCTTCCTGTGTGGCCTGGTCTAGGTGTTCCTGCTCTGGCAGGGGCATCAGACTAGATGATCTCTTGCAGTCCCTCCCAATCCCTGATATTCTGTGAATGTTATTTTGATAAAAACATCTTTGTATATTTCATAAATACCCTAATTGTGGATCAGATGGTGGGCACTGAGCTGCCTGATCTAATGGGAGGTGTCCCTGCCTATTGCAGGGGTGTTGGAACTTGATGATCTTTAAGGTGCTTTCCAACCCAAACTATTCTATGATTCTACAAGGAAGTTTCACTGTAGTGTACAACAAAACATAGACTTCTACCATGAGAGGTTCTATTTTTTAATTTTACTTTTATTTTTATTTAAATCTAGCCTGTGAAGTGTGAAGCTCAGAGTGACATGCCCTTGTGGAGACACTTCTAGTCTGCATGGCAAGAAGGTGTCAGTGGTGGATGGACCATCAGCACTAACTCCCAATATCAGAAGCTACATGAAGCCAAACAAGTGGTTAGCACTCAATTAGCAGGAGATTTAAACAAAACTGCAGAATCCAGGAGAAGGAACAAAAACCAAACGGGCACACAAGAAGTCTGAAGGCACAAGGAGCATTAGCAAGGCAATGCCTAGCTGCATCAGGTTTACTTACACTTATTAGGGAGGAAACCAATTAGTGCCAGCCGCAAAGGGCCAGTGATCTAGATAAGAACATACACTAATGATCTAAGATTCCTCCTGAGGTACCAACTGCAAAAACTTCCACATCTCAAGCAAACCAGATAGTCCAAAATCTGTGCTGCTATAATTGCTGCTCATTGTAGATTTTTGAATAGAGCTTAGCCCACGTAGGCCATTAAGACAGTATAATAAACTTTTGCAAATTATGTAATTACTGAATTTCACCAAATACTGCCTTTTATTGAGCTGAAATTACTTACTATATTCAGCACTTTGAAGCATATAAGCAAGGGAGATAAGTAATGTCTCCTAACTACTTAGCTACAGCAGAAGCCGAAGTCAGGGAATGTTTTGCAATGGAACTGCAAAAATGGAACTCCCCAAAGAAGGCCAGAAAATTTTGAAACCCAGAAAGCAGATTTTTATTAGAACTTGAACCAAACCCAAAAAGTTAAACAGAAAAGACTCCACATGACCAGTTCAAGCAGAATAGCAACATATTCCAAAGATATTTTCCTCAGTTACAAGCTTGATTTAGTCAACTGGGTAACTTTCTAATTTTATCACAAACTTGAGTAATTCCTCTGATCCCTAGGAAGTCCTTTCCATCAGCCTCTGAAGTCAGTCTGCTCCTCCTCAGCTGCAAGCTCCCAGGTCTCTTTAGGGTGAAGAAGAGGAGACTGAGGGGTGACCTCATTAATGTCCATATTTATAAATATATAAAGGGTGAGTGTCAGGAGGATGGAACCAGGCTCTTCTCAGTGACCTCCAATGATAGGACTGGGAGCAATGGGTGCAAAATGGAACACAAGAGGTTCCGCAGAAATATAAGAAAAAACTTCACTCTTCTACATGCCACACTCAGCTGTCTTGTCACAAATGCCCAGCTGCTGGATAGACAGGAACAAGCTTTATCATCTAAGAGGCTGCACTTAACCTAGCCTTCATACCCTACAACTGTGAACAAAAGAGTAAAAAAACTTCATCCCTGTTCTCTATGCAAATCATCAACAATTTAATGATAACCTGTTTATGGCTTTTAGTATACAGGGAAAAATTAGCCCTAACAGATGCAGCACTTCCCTAAAGCAAGTTTTTTAATTCAACTATAACATATAGAATTATAGAATAGTT
>VZTY01023729.1:0-15968 GCA_013400935.1 Turnix velox | reverse complement strand
TTCTCTGGACCTGCTCCAATTGCCCAANGCCCTTCTCTGGACCGGCTCCAATTGCCCAATCTCCTCCTTATGTTGAGGGCTCCAGAACTGGACACAGTAACTCCAGGTGGGGCTTCACCAGAGCCAAGTAGAGGAGCAAAATCACCCCGCTTGACCTGCTGGACACACTTCTCTTGATGCAACCTAGGATTTGGTGTCACAGAGTTTAATCCTTCACTAAATGTGAACAACAAATTTAGAAATGACAGATAGGATGAGATAGGAGAAGACATCGACCAGACAAGCTCTCCACTTCCTACACCTAAAGAGAAGATCAAATAGTCCTATGTCATTCCAGGCCAATTCTTGTCTAACATGTTTTTCAATAAACTCCAGTGATGGAAACTTCACAACCTGCCCAGGCAATGCATTCCAGTGATGCACAAACCTTTCTGGTGGGAGGCTTTTCCTGTCATCTGATCTAATCTCCTTTGAGCTAATTACAAACCTTTGTTGTAATCACAATACATTATTCAGTTCATCCACATCTCTTTTGAATTGTACACAAAATCAGACATTAGTACCCCAGCTGACACCTGACTGGTGCCAAATACAGCAAATATTTCAGCTGAATTGGAGATAACAATCCTATTTACTTTTTTCAGAAAAGCAGGACATTCCTGACTTGTGTCCAGCTTGGGAGCCACAGTAACTCTCAGATCTTTATTGTTAAGCCAGAATTGTGTTTGCAGAGAAGAATTGAGTGTGTGTCCATGTAGAATTGCATCATTTTTACTGTATATGGATTTTGAGAGACCCTGATCAACCTGATCTAGTGATACAGTCAGACCTGCAACAAGCCAGAGGTTGGAGGGGTGGCCCCCTTAAACTCCTTTCAACTTGAATATTTCTATGATTCTCATCTTTTCTGAGATAATTATGATTTTTAATTCTTTTCTACAGTGTATTTAAGGCTTTCCCAGCTTGTGTCATTCACAGCTTTCTTGATTTCTTTCCTTCTGATTGTCACAAAATTTTCACAGGGTTTCTAATACAGGACTTTCTAATCTTTTAGTGCAAACCTGAATATATTGTTCCTGATTGATCATGAACTACTGTTAAAACACTCATCATGTGGTAACTCCCATGTAATTGGTACTTGAACATCTTCCTCATTCATCATGAGTTAGACATTACTTTAAGTCATAGAATCATAGAATAGTTTGGGTTGGAAGGGACCTTAAAGATCATTGAGTTCCAACCCCCCTGTCATAGGCAGGGGCACCTCCCACTACCTCAGGCTGCTCAGTGCCTTGTCCAGCCTGATCTTAAACACCTCCAGGGATTGAGGGGGCATCCACAACCTCTCTGGGCAACCTCTTCCAGTGTTTCACCACCTTCACTGTAAAGAATTTCTTTATATGTCATGTCTAAATCTACCCCCTTCCAATTTACATCCATTGCTTCTGGTCCTCCCATCTGATATCACATTAAAAAGTCCTACCCCTGCCTTTCTGTAGGACCCCCTCAGGTATTGATAAGTTCCTATGAGGTCCCCCATGAGCCTTCTCTTCTCCAGGCTGAACAACCCCAACTCCTTCAGCCTATTTTCATAAGGCAGTTGCTCCAGCCCTTTGACCACCTTTGTGGCCTCCTCTGGACCTGCTCCAATAGCTCAATGTCCTTCAAGTCTGATACCTTCCAATGACACCATATCTTCAGCAATGGCTTCATCCTCTGGATAAATCTGTTGTCTCTGTTGGCTGGGAGAAGATGTGACAAACGAATTTTTCAGAGAATTGAAGAAGCTGAATGGGCACCTCCTTGTACAAGTGGTTTTTTAAAGGGTCTGATGGGTGTTCAGGCAAAATGTGGTGCTCAGGGACTATTGTTCATTTCTGTTTCTGCCATCAAAAAACTCCCAAACATTCTTTTGGAAGATCTGACAAGAAAAATACACTTCTTCGCTTGCAGCACTGTCATTATCTGTCTTAATCTGAAAAATATCACATGATGGTACAGCCAGAGATATCTTCTTTCCATCAGCTGAAGTGACTTTACATATGACGTAAGATTGTCTTCATTGAGTTTCCTTAAGAAATCAAATGCAGGAAGTAGAATTCAAAGATTATGATCTTCAAAATTTTAAGATTGAAATTTTTTTTTAAATTATAGAATGTAAATACTTGTTATTTCCTCACCATATGATTTAGAATCATAGAATGGTTTGGGTTGGAAAGGACCTTCAAGATCATCTAGTTCAAACCCCCCTGCCATGGGCAGGGACGCTTTGGTACATTTTAATCCAAATGTTCTCAAGAAGATCTGCAAAAGCTACTCTAAAACTTGGTAAAATACAGCAGTGTGTGCATGGAGGAAAACAATGTGTTTATTTGCCATGGGGAAAAAGAAAAAAAAAGTTAAAGAAAAAACCTATTTGCATTAGAAGGGAAAGTCTTTAATTTTTGTTTTTCCTCCCTCCCTTCCTAAATTCCAGGATCAGCCAAACCTGTGTGTGCTTTTATCTAAGCTGAGTGACCACATTGTAAACCTAATCTCGTCAACATGATGTAAATGGTTTGAATTAATTAATTTCCTCTGGAAATCTTTTGTATCCTGTATCCTGCTTTAACCCCCTATGAAGAAGGCCCAACATGGAAGTATCAGTTAGCACCACAAGCACAGCTCAGTGACAACTCACTTTGTTGTTAATGAAAAATGGTTACTGCTCCACGAGGAAACCTATTGATGTTAATGCAGCCAATGCTCTTTTGGGCTGACATCTGGTCTGTGTTAGACCTTCATCCTAATTTTCAGTTAATAATTTTGGACATTGCTACTGTTGGCAATTTATTGATATTACCTGTGTGTCCTGCAAAGTTTTGTTTTGATGCATGTAAAGTACATTTCGTTTTGTAACAATTCATTAGTAGAATCATAGAATAGTTTGGGTTGGAAGGGACTTTAAAGAACATTGAGATCCAACCCCCCTGCAAGGACACCTCCCACTACATCAGGCTGCTCAGTGCCTTGTCCTGCCTGGTCCTGAGCACCTCCAGAGAGGGGGCATCCACAACCTCTCTGGGCAACCTCTTCCAGTGTTTCACCACCCTCATCCAAAAGAATTTCTTTCTTATATCTAGCCTGAATCTACTCCCTTCCAATTTACATCCATTATTTCTAGTCCTCCCATCACATATCTTGTTAAAAAGTCCTACCCCTGCCTTTCTGTAGCCCCCTTCAGGTATTGAGAAGATACTCTTAGGTCCCCCATGAGCCTTCTCTTCACCGAGCTGAACAACCCCAACTCCTTCAGCCTGTCTTCATAAGGCAGTTGCTCCAGCCCTTTCATCATCTTCATGGCCTCCTCTGGACCCGCTCCAACAGCTCAATGTCCTTCTTATGTTGAGGACTCCAGAACTGGACACAATACTCCAGGTGGGGTCTCACCAGAGCTGAGTAGAGGGCCAAAATCACCTCTCTCAACCTTGCTTTACTTAATTTCTTGCCTGTCATCATAAGGCAGTTGCTCCAGCCCTTTGGTCATCTTCATGGCCCTCCTCTGGACCTGCTCCAACAGCTCAAAGTATTGCTTAGATTGATTGATTCTCCTGAATGTTCTAGTGGGACACCTCCCACTAGATCAGGCTGCTCAGTGCCTTGTCCAGCCTGGTCTTGAACACCTCCAGAGAAGGGGCATCCACAAGAAGAAGTATAGAAACTGTCAAAGTTAAGTACTTGCCTGTGGTACCTGTCTTTGTAAGGTAGTTCCACTAAAAGTTCATTGTTCCTGATTCTTCAGTCCTCTTCCTGCCTTAGTGGATTTTGAATATAAAATAATGCAGATAAAACTATCCTGGAATCCATGCTGGTGATATTGTAAATAATAAAAAGTTACTAAGAATGTTCCAGTATTTAAAGCAATAGTAAATTTATTCAATGAATCAAAAGAATCACTTAAGTAAGAAGAGAGTCTAGAGTGAAAAACCTGTTAGAGCAAATGGGACTATTTGGTAGACCAACAAGTCCAGATGGAACTCAGATCAGGAGCAATCAGGCTGGAATAATTTTCCATCTGGACATTTGGAACTGAGTGGACAAGAAAAAGCAGAGAACAGGAGTAAAAATCAAGAGGAAACAAAACAGAGGAAATTAAGAATTAACAAGGAGTTTAAAAAGGAGTCAGATGAGGGGCAAGGTAAGACACTAGACTAGGAGTGGAGGGTGAAATAGAACCTGTCCCAAATATTGAGCAGGGCTGAGAACCAGGTGAGAGAAGATTAGGGGGCTGGGTTGAGGTTAAGTGGAGATTCTACAAATAGAAAGTGAGAATAGATGTGTTCTAAACCTGTGGAAATGGCTACACTAAAGGGAGTTAAAGAAGTTCACTAGGGAGAAACATTTCATACTGACATCTTAAATATTAAAATGGGACTACAAGCCTGGTTAAAGGTGGGGAGAAGGAATAGAATGTCCTTAGTAAAATAGCCTTAATTTTATTTTTCTTAATTTTAGATTGCATAATTTTAGTATATTAATATGAGGTTGATGAGGGTGAGGTGTGAACTCTAAATGCATTTTATTAGAATAGGGGCTGTAGTTTGCAATTCATTGTTAAGCAATCCTTAAACATCTTCTTCTACAAAGAATCCTTGGTTGCTATGGAGGCAGATTCAAAAGTCCTTTGTTAGAATATGTGTTTTCTGATAATGGAAAAGGAGGTCAAAGATGATGACTCAGAAAAAAAAGAATCACCAAAGGGGTGGAGAATTAGGAAGTTGGACAAAAGCATGCTGCCCCGTAGGGAAAGGATAGTCTCTAACTAAGAAAAGAGGAGACAGGTAGGAAATAAAGAGGCTACATTTTAAGAATATTTTCCACTTTTTGCTGGTTAGAAATTTGCAGAATTAAAAAAAAACACAAAGAGAGGGGAAATGGATACATCCTCTTGTATCTAGATCAGACCTACTACTCCCCAGTAGTAAAGGACTGTGTTGATCATTAGTCTGAAGTTGTAACTTAAAGAAAAAGAGACAGGAAGGTGTGGGATTGTTTTTTGAGTGGGTTAGAAACATCTAGTGATGGGATCACACCCAAAAAAATCTTCCTTAGCAGTTTTATGCTCATAAGCTGCCTTGCTTCTGTGGACTTCTGCTATCACAGAAGGTCCTACATAGTATGAGCTGGAGATTGTATCACTGATGAAGATGGGAACAGTCTATGCTTATGCTCCAGACCAGCCAAGACTGATTCAATCCCACTATTCTTGGGTTAGAGATACAGTTCTGTTGTGTGTTTGCTTCTGAGTCTTGGGAGGAGGGGCATATAATGCTGCAAATGGGGCCCATGTGGGTGAAATGGGGCTGGAGAGCATATGTGAGAAGCAGATGTGGTGTGTGTTCCTGAGTAGAGCAGAGTGTGACAGCAGGGGCTTGGGAAAGAAGTCTCTGTAATGACTGTGTTAAGATATTTTAATAAAGAAGTTACCTAGTGTAAATAAATCCATATGTTTTGTAATCCATAGTCCCATTCTGCTTCAGCATCTGGCAGTGTGAGGATTTAACAGTGATAGAATTAATGGTATGGCTTCCTATTATATTTAATGGGGGGTGGAAAACAATTAATGACTTATTTTAAATGATAGCTTCAAGAATAGCCTTCATTAAGGAAGGCTCACAATTAAAGGAGATTATGTTTGCTAAAAGCCAGAAAGAATTACACTAACCAACAAGAGACACTTAGAAGAGGGAGCCATATGCACAAGCAGTTTGTAGTTGTATTTGCATTCTATAACTAGGAAAACTCAAAACTTGTTGTAGAAGTGGTCTGGAAAAGAAGTGAAGCATTTTGACAAAAGTCTTGTTTTCTACATAAAATTACCCAATTTATCTGATTTTATTTTACCTTTATTTTATCTTTTACTTTTATTTTACCTTTTATTTTACCTTTTACCTCTTAATACCCTCTCCCACAACCAAGAAGTGACCTTCTCTAAAAGAAATAAAGGTTTTGTGGCAAGAGGTGGAACAGGTATTAGGGTTTTTTTACTAGAAAATACTGACAAAAAGTGTTTTTAATTTTCTTGCTTTAGAAGTGACCTTTTTCAGAAGGAATAAATAATCAGCTATATCTGTAGTCTTTATGGATGTACTGGGTCAAGTAGCTTGTACACAGGTTTCCTGTTTGCTTCTAGTTCTTACCCCATAAAATACAGACCTTTTATTTCCAGAAAACAAGGGGCAGCTTCTATGTATGCACCCTCAATTTATTGCTTCATTTTAAAAAGTGTATTGCTCTGTAAAACACAGACTAGAGAGAAGACTGGAAATTACTCCTTTATGACGAGGGGTCTGAAGATGAATATTCAAATACACACTTTTCCCCCTGAATATTTCTTCCTTTGGAGTTGCATTCACTACTATTTATAATTTTCGTAAAGTTGACTATGTCTTAGATTATGCTTTGTGGTTGCATTCACTACTATTTATCATTTTTTTTAAGGTTAACTATGTCTTAGATAATGTGGGATTCACTTTGAATGCCACTGAGAATGTTTTGGAAGTCCGAGAGATCATATGAGACTTGTAGTAGGACTTTAACACACTCAAGTAACTATTCTTCAAATAGGATGGTTCCCTCCCAAGGGGATTTAAATAATGTGGTCCAGAAAGCTGGTTATCACTTCTGTAGCTGTCTGAATGACCTTGCTGATAAAACTTTTCTGCAGTTCTCAGTCAGTTTGTTCCCAATTTCACACATCTGTTGCCTTGCTGGGGGGAAAAGTGCAAAACAAAACAAAACAAAGAAATGGGATCTTTTACTTGTGGCTTGCTTTTGTTTACCATCACTACAACAATAATTGCCTGTGTGTATTCTGGGGAATTGGGATTGCCAATGGGACATAAAGTTGCCCAGCTATTTCCTACTTTTGTTTTTTGTCCCTTCAGGAAAAGAAGGGTCAGGACTTTCCCCACTGGCTGGTTAGCAGCAGGGTAGGGCTAGCAAAATGATAAAAGGGAGTCAAAAGTAACCTTGTTTTTATAGTTTTTCTGCCAGTAGCTATCCCTAGGGAAGACAGACATACTTTGGTCATGCAAGAGATCCCTGGATTTAAAGTGTTTGTTCCTCACTCAGGCAGGTCCACTAGAGGCTTCAGGGGATACCAAACAAATGTGCTACATGCTGCTACAAATCTATACATTCGTGATGGCTTGAATTTCCCCAGCAAAAAAATGTAGTTCTACATCATTTCTGAAAAAAAAAAAAAAGAAAAGAAAAGAAAAGAAGTTATATCTGTTGCTCTGTACAGTGAGGTGTGGTGGGCTGGGCTCCCCTCCTCCTCCTACCCCAGCACAGGCAGAGGGATGATGGTCCTGGAGGCTCAGCAGAGCTCTCCCACGGTCTATGTGGATTTGAGCACCCAAGGGCAATGATGAGCAGCTGCCAGATGGATCCAAGTGGTGTAGGCTCCTTAATGGCTATCACCCTGTTGAGAGATTAGTGTGGCAGAATGCTGCCACATGCCTCCCTTACAAATCCTCTCCCCTGACATACATATACAAATCTTTTTCCCAAGCAACACTCTAGCCAGGAAACCATATGCCTTCAGGTTTGGGCTATCTGATGCTTTTCCATAATCATAGGAGTCTGAAAACAGATTAACTCACTGTCACTTTATTTATACTCTCTATGTCCATAATTCTGGACTGTGCTCATCTGCTGCTAAGGCATCACAGATAGCAATGAGGGGTATGAGGGTATGTTGACCTTCATAGAATCATAAAATAGTATGGGTTGGAAGTGACCTTAAAGATCATCGAGTTCCAACCCCCCTGCCATAGGCAGGGACACCTCCCACTACATCTGGCTGCCCAGTGCTTTGTCCAGCCTGGACTTCAACACCTCCAGAGAGGGGGCATCCACAACCTCTCTGGGCAACCTCTTCCAGTGTTTCACCACCCTCACCCTAAAGAATTTCTTTCTTATATCAAGCCTAAATCTGCCCCCTTCCAATTCACATCCATTATTTCTAGTCCTCCCATCACATATCCTATTAAACAGTCCTACCCCTGCCTTTCTGTAGGTAGGATCTCTTGCATGACCAAAGTATGTCTGTCTCCCCTAGGGATGCCTGAGGTATTGAGAAGTTACTCTGAGGTCCCCCCTCAGCCTTCTCTTCTCCAGGCTGAACAACCCCAACTCCTTCAGCCTGTCTTCATAGGGCAGTTGCTCCAGCCCTTTGACCATCTTTGTGGCCTCCTCTGGACCCGCTCCAGCAGCTCAATGTTCTTCCTGTGTTGAGGGCTCCAGAAGTGGACACAATACTACAGGTGGGGTCTCACCAGTGCCGAGTAGAGGGGCAAAATCACCTCTCTTGACCTGCTGGACACACTCCTCTTGATGCAACCCAGGATTTGGTTGGTCTTTTTGGCTGTGAGTGCACACTGCTGGCTCATGTTGAGTTTGTCATCAACTGACACTCCCAGGTCTTTCTCTTCAGAGCTGCACTATTGGCCAGAGGTAGCCTGGAACATTGCATTCTCTGCAGTGGTTAAGCTGTACAGGAAAATGTGTGTAGTTTGCTTACACACTCAGATTATGAAATCTGGCTGGGTATTTCGTTCCTTGGATCATATTAGTAATGATGGTTTGTTTTTTACCCCTCTGCAGCATGGGTCATGGTTTCTTATCTAGGAGCATCTAGAGAGTATAATGAGTCCCAGCACCTTCTCAGTCAGTGGCAGTCTCTAATTTTAATGCTACTTTGTCCTTGCAGCTTTTGCTATAAGGGGTTTGCATAGAGAAGACATACAGAATAACATCTTCCTAACAAAGCATGGTTTTCTATGGTTATTAAGGTCTGGGCTTGCTGACAAATTCTGAAATTTTAGTGATGCCATATAAGTAGTGCAACATCAGAACTGTGCTATATAGAAAAACAGCAAACTCTACATCCATTAATAGTTTTTAAAGTGGCCTCCAAGCAGAATTCATCTCACCTGTGACTTCAATTGTCCTGATTATTGTGTGAATGAATGATAGATGAAACGAGAAGTATCCATGCTCCTCAAATACAGTTGACAAAGCAACACTGTAATTTGTATTTCTTTTTATGTGAACAGATTTTTCTAATGAGGACTAAAAGACATCTTTTATTCCTTCAATGTGAAAAAGGAAACATGTCAAAATTGCTCCTTCTTTGCTTCTGGTACTTCTGCACAAATGTATTTTCCTATAACATTTTTTATTGTTGTGCCCTAGGGAGGAGCATTAGCAGAATCCAAACATTTAGATGTTTATTATCCCCTGCACATGCATTTTCCATTAGCATAAATGGAGTTTAAAACTGCACATAGGGAAAGGAAAACAAATAGTTAATGATCTAAGCAAGAGAAAGGGAAACACAGGGCCCCCAGAAAACAAGTTAGCTGCAGTGGGGAGAAAATTTATTTTCCTGAATTAATTATACATAACAGCAATGGAAAAGATCTGATGAGCTTGGATCATCTCTTTCTGCCCTCTGCAGGAAAAGGATTGTATCTATTTTTGTCTCTCTCATTCTTTGTAAATAATCTGCTCTTAGAGATGTTTAGTGACAGTGAATCATAGAATGGTTTGGATTGGAAGGGACCTTAAAGATCATCTAGTTCCAACCCCGCTGCCATGGGCAGGGACATCCTGCACTAGATCAGGTGCTTGACGTCTCATCCAGCCTGGCCTTGGATGTCTCCAGGGATGGGGCTTCTACCTCCTCTCTGGGCAACCCATTCCAGTGTCTCACTCTCTCATGGTGAACACTCAAATCCGTCAATTTTCCCCCCCAGTTTGCCTCTAGGCAGATTCCACATACCCCTCTTTTCTCCCACCTCCTGCCTCTGCCCCACACCAACCTATTTCCAGCCCATTTTCCCCCAAATCCCACACCCCTGGGATCCACTGGATTTTTTCTTCCCTCTTGCTGAATGCTTAAAAAAAAAACCACCCACTCTCCCATTTNTGTCCTTGTGTCTCCATTTCTTGCCTTAGTGCTCTGTGGGGTCAGATGAAGGCTTAGCAGGAAAGCAAGAGCTTTGTGTTTTAGCTTTGTGTTTCAGCTCAAGGTGCTGTTGTTGCAGTTTGTGTGATTTCATCCCTGAGGATGTGGTTTAACCTAGAGATGGGACAGCAGCAGCTCCATCCTCTGGCCCTGCTTGTGCTCTGTCTACGTCTCCCAGCTGAAGCACCAGGAAAAGCGCAGTTTTCCAGAGGTCCAGGTTCTTCAAAATCCCTGTTTCATCAAGCTTTTCTGAAATTCCACAGCAAAGCAGAGTGAGCTGACTACAGGATTTACAGCAATACCTTCAGAGCCCTATCACTGGTAACTAATTACCAGGACTGTCAAGAAATGTTTTCCTGGTGTGCATCTTTACCAGGAAGAGAATTGCTTCCTCAGCTCAGAAAATAAATGGAGAGTTTATTGTGAACTCAACTGTAACAGAGAAAAAAACCAAAGTGGTGATGTTAAGTAATCATACAATGTCTCAAATTTGAAGGGACTCAGAAGGACCCCAGAAGGATTCCTGCAGATCAGTCTATTTCAGAGTGTAAAAAACTTTGGAGAATTATAAGAACTACTTTTTCTTTAAAATTTATTTCTCTGTAAAAACAAACAAAAAAAAGAAGTCAGGCTCATAATGAAAGAACTGATGTTGTAAAGGGGTTTGTCTCCAAAAACTCCAAATAAACAGAGAAACTCCATGGATGAGTACTGTTTCACAAAGACTTCACTGCTTTACCATTTAGCTGAAAGCACAACAGTCAAGAGTGAGATCATGAAGCTTCAGAGATGGAACCTGGCCATTTCCACAGGCAGAAAATTATATGGCACACCAGCACAACAGTACTTTTTCCTTCTAGTATTTGATATGGTGACTCCCAATGTCTCATTTGAACTAGGGACAAGTGACTTGACCAGCCCCATTATGGTTTTATTGATTTATTAGTTCAACCAAGCAGCTAATGGGCAGCTTTGGGAAACTGGATGCTCTAGCACAGACTGTAGGTTCTCAAATGACCATGGAAAAGACACTGCCTAGCACAGAACATCTGAAAATATTTGTTTTTCTATTAATTGTAAATAACTTTCAGAGAAATGAGCTATTCCATGTGCTGACAGGTATTTCCACAAAAGTGGAAATATGCAGAGGAGGTGCATATATCACTACATTCACCTTTGGGGAAGGTTGTTCTCCTGGACAAATCTCCTGGACAAAGCTAGTCAATGACACACTCTGAGCTGTACTAAAAGCCAAAACACTGCTCAGTAAATTTAGCTCCTACTACCTTGGAATTTTGCTGCAGTGCCAAACTAGTCTACCTTTTTCTTTTCATTAAACTAGCAGTTGAAATGTTAGGGCAACTTCAATGAAATAGGTAACTGACTCATTTCTGGTACAGCAACCAACCTATATACTCAAAGGAATGAGAAAGCTTCATTGTCAGGTTAGGAGCAGAGTGGTGCATCTGACTGTCTAAGCTCAGAAGGGAAAAGAAAGCTGAGCCAGTGCCTTGAAGGATTAAAATCATTAGGGATTTTCATGATGTCTTAGTGACACTTTTATTAAAGAGTGAAAAGCAGTACTTTGGAAACATAATTTTCCTTGATATTCTAGCAACTGTATCTTGGAGATGATCATTACCCTTTATTCACTTCCTAATTTCATTATAATTTTTCCACGATTGCACTTATTGAGGCTTCCATATTATATTTCTGCATCACAATTGGAGGAATGAAGAAGAATACGGTCACTCTGAGCAAATGAGAGCTGATAATTGAAAATAAATACTTCAGTAATTACAAGGTGGTCCAATTAAGGCAACAAAGCTAACAATTTTTGATTGATCCATTCACAGTCACAGTGTATTGTTACAAATTGGACTTAAATTCTGTGTAGATGGGAACAGACAAATGATCTCAAGGTTGCAAGCAGCAGCTAAAGGGACTGAACTGCTTGTATTCAACATTTTCATATTTTCAAGGGAGAGCTGATGTTAGTGTACCAGCTTTGTATTCACTAAGATTTTAAAACCCTTTTTCTCTGATCTGTTTGTTCTGGGTTTGTTTGGTTGGTTTTTATTATTTCTAGTGGGTCAGTTGACTGTCTATCAGTCAGATTGTATGCAGAAACACATGCAATGGGACAAGCAAAAATCTTGTGAAGACAAAAGCATGAGTAGGAAAAGAAAAGAATTTCTCACTGATTCTATACTTACAGAATAGTTTCAAGAAAGATAAATGTACATAGACAGATTTCTGTCAGATTTACAAAGCCTGGAAAACTACGAAGTCCAGAGAACCAATCATCTCATCAGTGATTCACAGAATTTGTAGATATTTTGTTCACAAATGATTTCATGTACTTCTTTCCTCAACAAAAGAGCAATTTGAAAAACAAAAAAAGAAAGCTAGAATGGTATGAAGGAGGCAATGCAACTTCTAATTGTTGAATTAAGGACACAGGTCTAGACTCATTCTCAGTTTTTCATGATAACTGAGTCACCTCAGAAAGGCAGTGAGAAATCTCACATACTGAGCAATAAGCTACTTACAAGTCACAATTTCTGAAATGCCAGCTTTTAGGTCTATTCCATGTTACATCTTGATGTTTCTGAAACCAAAGACAAGGAGAAATACCAGATACCATCTAAAGATCACAGCCACAGCTTACCCTTTAAACCGTGACCAAAACAGCTGTTGCTGTCCTGCTTTTCTGTAATAAAAAGGTGATTATAGTACTCAGACAAGAGGAAGTGCAAAAGCCACATTCTGTATTTCTCAGTCTGAGAAATTTTAAATTTATAGTTTCCCCCACAGGAGGCAGTTCCCTCCTGGAAAGAAAGAGATATTCTAACACTTTACTGGGTAGAACCAATATTTTTCAGCTTTCTTGATATAGAGAAGCCATTGCCTAGTAGAGAAGTTTTGTTTAGCAGGTTTTATACCCTTAGCAAAGTGAAAAAAATTCTGGAAATGAATGCATTTAGTACTGATGTAACAACATTGCTATGACATTATGTCAGAAAACAAGAAAGTCTGTTTAAAAAAATTCCAGCTGTGAAGTATCGCTTTCTCTCCTTAAAAGAACTTTCCTGGTCTTCTACTTATAGCAGTGAAGGAGGATAGATTCCCACATGTTTCCCTGCTTCTGCATCTTTTTGAGGTCATTACTATTAAGCCTTTCAAAAATATTTACCAAAAAATCAATTGTCCATAACTGATCTAAAAGATTGTACATGTAAAAGTATTTTGGGAAACATAATAATTTTTAAGTGGTAGCATTTATATTTTCCAATCAATAAGAGCTAGGGGTTTATCCTATATCTTTACTTGCTAGACTTTCTTTTTTTAAGTCTGTTTCTTCTTTCACCAGAGAGGAAACATGAGGTAAAGTGATCAGACACAATCTTCAGGAGTAGTTTATGCAGGGTAATTTGCCAGGCACAATGAATGGAATACTTCATTCCATTAAGTAAAAGGAATCTTAATTGATACTTGAGAGCAATTCCTTTGACAAGAGGAGGTTTTTTCAACGAAGTTCTCCTATCCCATCCTGAATATTAAGTGATGCTAAATACCAGGATATAAACTAAGCTGTATTTTTAGCTGTGTCTGAGGGAGTAATAATTTCTGTAGGAGTTAAGTACCTTGCTACATGCACTTCAAAACAAACATAAAGGAAGCAACAGCTAATAGGGGAAAGTGTAGAAGAAGGTTGACTGCTGGTCCTCTCAGCCTCCACCCTCCCACCATGCTTCAGAGCCCACATGAATGGCTTAATTTGTAGTAATTTCTTTGTCATATACAACATAATAACCCATAAATTTCATTTAATATTTCTTTTTTAGATTTTTTCCCCTCAGTGGAATTATTTTATAGGTTTCTATTGACAGCAGGAAGAAGAAAAATTCACTTTATTTTAAAAATTAATTTTCTTCTCAAACTTTATTTTGAAAATTCATTTTCTTCTCAAACTTTATTTTGAAAATTCATTTTCTTCTCAAAATTGTTGTGACATTGTCAAGTTACTTTAAATCAGAGAAATTAAAATTGCAAGATTCATAAGATGTCAAGATATCACCTAGTCCATCCCTTTCCTAGGAAGCATAAGAATGCACACACACACAAGAGTAATGAAAATCATTGAAAAACCTTCCTGATTGTCCCAAAATCGTCCTCATAGCAGAAGTCAACTTCATGGGCATGTTGCTTTTCCTAATTTCACAGTGTTAAGAACTGAATTAGCCATCTGTCCTTTTCTCTGGGGTCACTGTCAACCTTGGCAAGTTTACAAAACTCTTGCCAAGGTTTTTCCTATTTCTTCCCTCACTGCTTCCTCTTGACCCTCAAGAATGTAATTTGTGTAGGTCTGGAGGGGTTCTGTCCCTTTAAAACAACCCTAATTGCCTTTCAATATTTTGCTACCTCTGCCCTCAGGATATTTCCTGCGGTTGTCTTTAGAATACAGACGGTCAACCTGCTGATGATAGTTCTCATTTCCTTGCCCTCTGATCCTTCTTTCTCTCATACTTTGTCCTATTTTAAGGGTTTCAGCAAAGCTCTCTTCCTAGCCTTCTCTCACACCCATATTCTTACCTGTCATCTGTCTTCCTCTCACACAAGAAGTGTTCCAGGTGGTTTTTGTTTAGGAATACAACCTTAGCTGGCAGCTTCTTTTGTGCCTTTTCACTATGTCATCACCATAACAGGCAGATGGAGGGTGGCAGTAGCACTGCTCAGCTTGCTAAGCACTATTTTTCTTATGCTAGTAATATTATTATCTCTGTTAGTATTGTTTAGAAGTGAGGAAAACAACTATTTTCCAAAATATAGTATGTCTAAATCCCATTTTTTGTTCCAAATGTCCAATTTTGTTCCAACCCCTATCATTTTTTGTTCCAAATGCCATTAGTTTATGCTTTTACATTAGGTTGAACTACACAGGATTGGTCTTAATCGTCTGAATCTTATGCAAAAAGGTATTTTCTAGGTGTTTTATAACTTAACACATGGCTAGAAATACCTATTATGGTATATGAAATTAATACTACTGCTCTATGTCAGGAGAATCTTAAAGATCACTGACATCAAATCCTCAAGCCTATAGCGTTATTTCCATTTCTCATTCACAACTGCAGTGCAGAAAATCCTGGTGTGTCAATGTAAAAAGCAACTGAAGTCTTTGCTGCCTGTTTCCTCTTCAAACACTCTTCACAAGCAAAGATCCTGCCAAAATACAGTGGGACTCAAAATCATAGAATCATAGAATAGTTTGGGTTGGAAGGGACCTTAAAGATCATCAAGTTCCAACCCCCCTGCCATAGGCAAGGACACCTCCCACTACATCAGGCTGCTCAGTGCCTTGTCCAGCCTGGCCTTAAACACCTCCAGAGAGGGGGCATCCACAACCTCTCTGGGCAACTTCTTCCAGTGCTTCACCACCCTCACCCTAAAGAATTTCTTTCTATTGTCAAGTCTAAATCTCCCCCCTTCCAATTTACATCCATTACTTATAGTTCTCCCAACTATAAAAGCCTTGTATCACCAAGATCTCTGTTTCACCTGAGAATCCAGTTCAGAGGAAGAAGCTTATCTGGCACTGAAATTGTCACCACCTGCAGTGCACTTTGCCACAGCTACTCAGAATGCGGTATTATTGTAGTGCAGAGGTGGAAGCAGAATGAACTGTACCTAGAGGGATTTTTAAAGAGCGAGGACATATTTACTCCTCTAAAACTTCTCAAGTTTATTTATGATAAAATGCTCAGGACTAATTAGTGATGAGAGCTCAGAGTTTTTGTCTTGTTGGTTGCACCAGCAGCTACCAGTCATCACTTTATAAATTATATTTTGCTCGGTAAATTCTGTTGTTCCTACAATGGGTGAAGATGCCAAAAACACATCCACTTCTGATGCTTTCTGTACACCTTTCATAGACTAGTTCAGGTTGGAA
>VZTY01023724.1:11975-23410 GCA_013400935.1 Turnix velox | reverse complement strand
GGTCCATGATGTCCCAACCCCAATAGCTATCTANGATGTCCCAACCCCAACAGCTCCCTGCTCATGGTGGGGATGGCACTGGTTGGCCACAGGCACGTGTCAGGGTCTCCCAAGTGGGGTGGATGCTCCTGCCTGCTGGCTGTTTGTCCAGCAGTCATGTCCCACCATGCTCAACACTCTCCAGGGTCACCTCCTGCTCCCCTCCCACTACAAGTGGCTCAGTCCCTGCCATGAGCCAGCCTCAGGACCATCCTTCCAGCTCTTCAGGTTCAAATGAAGTTTGTATGTTCTACCCAGACTATTGCTCAACACCTATGTCTGGGGTCCTGGTGCTGTCCCCCCACTAAATCCTGGGCTGCAGGGGAGGTGCTGCTGCTTCCCAGCCCATGGAGTGGCCACCACAGCCACCCTGGGCACTGCAGGGCTCCCTGCTGCTTCTCCTCCATCACTTGGCCACATTCCTGTGCTGCCTGGCTGCAGCAGGAGCTGTCACATTGGGTGACTACGCAGAGAGTAACCTTGAAGGCAGGGCTGTCTCTCTCCTCAGATAAACAGAAAAGCAGCCAAACAAACAAACAAACAAAGGCAGCACCAACATCTCCCCACACAAGGCTCACACCCAGCAGCTCCCTGGCCTCAAAGGAAATTCCAAGGCAATCCCTAGGACAGCCAGAAAAGGGGCTGGGATGGTGTGACTTTGTCTCTGCTCACTCTCAAACCCTCAACTGTTTGTCCACACGGCAGCCAAGGCTCCTGACAAGCTTCAGGAGAAAGAAGAAAAACTAAAGAAAAACTTGAGGATGGTGAGACATTGGGACACGTTGCCCAGAGAGGCTGTGGATGCCCCCTCAGCCCCTGGAGGTGTTTAAGGCCAGGCTGGATGAGGCTTTGAGCAACCTGGTGTAGTGGGAGGTGTCCCTGCCCATGGCAAGGAGGTTGGAACTAGATGTTCTTGAAGGTCCCTTCCAACCCAAACCATTCTATGATTCTATAAAGCATCAGGAATTCAGACATCAGGGAAGGAAGGGAACTCTGACCCAGCAGTGGTATCTGTGGGATGGAGTCCCAGGAGATGTGCTGCCCACTCATTTCCAGGGTTTCTCCTCATCCCTCAAAACCCCCACACACCTGGTTTTTGGCAATTTTCACCTCACATAGTGCTGGGGCTGGAGCTCTCTGCTGCTCAGCCACTCCAGCATGGCAGGAGGGGGGTGAGGGGAACTGGTCCTCTATTTAATTCCAGCTAGGACAGGTCTCCTGCCACCCTTCTGGTGTCATTTCATGGTGGAGCTGTGGAGGGGTAACCCTTGTCTGGCCTTGGAACATCCCCATCCTGGTGGTGGATGTGTGTGAGCAGTGCCTGGCCACTGGCCCTGCACCAGCCATGGCCACAACATCCCATCTGCTGCTGCTGGTGATAACATCCATGTCTCACCCTTGGAGAGAGAGGCCAATGCCACCCTGCCACTGGCCAAGTGTGCCAGAGGGGAGCCCTGCAAACTCCACTGCTCTGGAAGAAAAACCTACTGGAGGACCCAATTCCTCCTGAATACAAAGAGAAAAGAGGGAAATGTAGGTTGGAGAGCAATTTGGACCCCAATGCTTTGGGGGGATGGCAGCTCTCTTGACTTGGAGTAGGATGCCCTGGAGAAGGATCTGTCCTCACACACTGGGCAAGGGACTCAAAATGGTCTCAGTGAGTGCCCAGAACCAAGGGACAGGACAGGATCAGGTGCAGTCTGAACCCCAGGGGTTGGACTGAGCCCCTGCTTGTCCCCTCTACCTGGGTCCCTGCCACCAGGAGCTGCCTGCAAAGACCCCAGAGCTGCCTTGGACCCTCTCCTGCCAAGCCAGCAGTGGGCTCGGTGCTTCTCTAGCTCCATCTACAGCTGTCTTATCTCCAGCTTTGGAGAGCTCCTACCAGCAAGGAGGCTGAAGTTTTGAAAGGCAGGTGGTGAGCACATATTCTGGGACCTTTTACTGCCACGTGTCCCTGAGTTTCAGGAACTGGGAACACTCCTACCTTGGAGCTGAGCACCTCTGGCTGCTGGGACTAAGAACTTTTGCTGCCTTCACCACACAGGATGACACAAGGACTCACCTGGAAGGAGTTCAGCACAATGAAGACATAAGCCCAAATGATGCTGAGGTGGACAAGGACCCCACACACCCAGGTCAGCCCCAGCACAGGCAGCAGCACCAGGACAGGCTTGGCTGTGGCCCTGCCAGGGAGAAGAGTTCAGGGTCACCTGGGAGTGTTTCAAAGCACCTTCTTCTCAGCCACCAGCTCTCACTGGGTGTCCCTGCTGTTCCCCATGTCCCTGTGCCTAAGGTGTCCAGCCAAACACCCTTCCTAGCTCTGCAAACCCTGCCCTGGCTTTTGCCATGATCTGCCTGGAGCATCTACATGGGGTTCTGGAGAATTGAGTGCATCTCCAGGAGAACCTTGGCTTGTGACCTGCAGAAGAAACTTCTCCTTGTGTCTCTGCAGGAGACATCTCTCCTCCCCCAGCCAGCGCATTTCAGACACGTTGGCATCCAAGATGGCCTCCATGGAACAAATTCCTTTGCAAATAAAAGTAGTTAAGAGGGGAAAATAAACTAAAAAATTTCACCTCCTGGCCACCAGCAAGCTCTTTATCGCTCAGCCTTAGCAAGAAACCACATCTTTGACGTCACTGGGCACAAGAAAATGCCTTTTTTCCCCCAATTTCTGCCACAAGATGAGCTTTAATATTTGTTTTATTAGCATATAGATGTCAGCCTGCCCTCCAGCAATGCCCTATCTTCACACTTCTGTAAATTTGGGGAAATTTATTTATGCTAGAGGGGAACAGTGAGTGTCTAGCAGGGGGACCCGGCGCCAGCTAACAACAATAAAGGTTCACAGGGGGTGATAACATGCTGACTCAAGAAATTTTTTAGAGGTCTCTCTGTATCAGCTGATTACAGAAGCCCACTCTGCCCCTACTTCCCCATGGATGAAATTTCCACCAGAGTAACCTTCAATCCACCAAGTCCCAAATTCATACAGAAAACACCATTTTATAATGGCCAACAGTCCAAATGTAAGCACTTTCTAAGCTGGCATCCCACTGAGGGGCACACACAAGGGCTGGGAATGGGGTGGGTGGGAGAGAAATTCAGTTTCAACCCCTTCAGACTGCAGAGAGGAGCTGCTTCTGCTTTGATTTCAGCAGAGAAAATCCTTTTTGGCCTAAGCCCCCCCTCCAGGTCACCATCTTTCACTTCAGCAAAGCAAGACCCTGAGCTTCACAGTAATTCCACCATTTCATCCCCAGCTTTTTTCCCTGCTCACCAAATCTGGACTCCAATCTGCTTCTCCAGGCTGCTGTTGGGTGTCAGCATCTTTGATCTCCTGCGAGCACTGGCCACAGTCACCATCACCACCCTCAACAGCACAAAGGTGTTCACCTGCCAGAGAAGAACCATCAGACTCTGTCACCTCCTGCAATCCCAAACCCACTGGGGTGAAATTCTTCTACTGGGAATTCAATAACTGCCAGAACTTGGGGAGAAGCATGAAATTCCTGAGAAAGCAGTGAAGAAAACACTTCATGGAGCTACCTCCACAAGTATGAAACCCATAAAAACATCAAGAGAATGTTTTCCCTGTCTACTCTAGACCCCTTCTACATCCCACCTTTTTCTACCATGATGCTGATGCTACTTCTAGGACATGGATGGTCCTATATTAAGCCCAGACCTTCAGTTAGGGTGATGTCCTCACCCAACCTACACCTTTATCTACATTCCTAATTTATCAGCCAACACAAGAACTGGTCAGCAAATTTTTCTAGTAGACCTTTTTCCTCTAACAAAGCTGCCTTGGTTTAAAGAGATTATTTTTGTTGTGAAAGCTTAACAAAAGTTCTCCTGTAGGAGCAGTGGCTGGAATGAGCCCTGTGAGCCAGTACTGGAACTGGAGAAATTCTGACCCACACCAGTACTCCCCCCCAAACCTAAGCATGAGGGAATGGTGCCCTCATGGCTGGTGTTGGCACTTACTGCCAGGATGAAGAGAACGGGCCCCACAAAAGCCCAGATGACATTGCTCTGGACGTTGAGCCAGCAGTGGTGCTCTGCCACGTACTTGTCAAAGGAACTCACCAGGGTCACACCCACGATAGTGATGGGAAGACCTGCAGGAAAAATATCCCAAATTAAGCCCAGAAAGAGGAGGGGTGACTCACAGGCTTCAGCTGAGTCCTAGACAGTTGCTTCAACCTCTCCATCATAGAATGGTTTGGGTTGGAAGGGACCTTCAAGATCATCTAGTTCCAACTCCCATGGGCAGGGACACCTCCCACCACACCAGGTTGCTCAAAGACTCATCCAGCCTGGCCTTAAACACCTCCAGGGATTGAGGGAGCATCCACAACCTCTCTGGGCAACCTCCTCCAGGGTCTCCAAGCCCTGCTTCTCCCTCAAAGTAATTGCTTTTTTAACAAAATGGGCAATTAGAAGCATAAAACAGTACAAAATATTTGACCCAGTTGTGTGATGGCCAAGGAGGGGTGAATTTTTCAGGGAGCACTGACTTTTAGAGGCTCCTCCATGATGCAAAACTCAGCTTTTTCAGACAGGTTTCATATCTTTAAAGTGTTCACCCAGAATAAAAGATGCTGAGTCCAGCCCATATTTATATTTTGATTACTCTCAGGCAGCAGGGAGACTCTCCAAGAGCAAGAACTTATCATAAACTTTAAATCTTTACTTTTTTTTTGGTTTTTTGTACTGAACTCTTGGGTTTAGAAACAGAAAATCTAACTTATATTCTAAGAGCAGTCATGTGGCCTCTGCAGAAGAGTGCTACCTGATGTGCACAGTGAACCAAACCAAACCTTCAGAGGTATCTACTTTTGAAAGTTAGGCTAAAGAAAGAGCTGGAGAGGTTTATCTGAGCTCAGGGATACCCCAGCCTGTCAGGTAGTAGAACTTCATCCTCCTGTCCTCGCTCATGTTGACTGCAACCACTTTACTCCACAGCAGAAGACCCTCTACCAGCATCCAGGAGAAGGCTGCCATGAAGAAGAGGTGCAGGAAGGCAGTGATGGTGAAACACAGCACCTGCAGAGAAGAGAAAGTAAAAAAGCCCTTTCAGGAGGAGGAGGAGAGCTCTGGGAGCTTCTGAGCCTTGTGTGCTCAGGAGGAAGAGAGAAAACTTCAAATCAAGCTGTAAAAATGTGGGAGAGCTCTTAAAATTCCAGCACAAAACTGGCCCAACTGCTGCTGCTCACACTTGTTTCACCTGCAGGACCTCAAACCACATTAGAGGGATCTGGTGGCATCTTTTCCTGCAGTTCTTGGACTTCCCTTGAAGCTCTCTCAGAGCTGCTTCTTCCAGTCCCAAGATGTGGAAGGGGACACAGAAGGGGACAGAACTGTGTAGTGCTGCTGCTTTGTAACTACTTGCACTCCCTAAAGGATTTTTTTTTCCCCTTAATTCTCCTGCCAGACTGCACAGTACAAGTGTGCACTTCTCCAGAGGCAGAGACAGGATTCCTACCCAGATGGGTGTTACAGGTAATTAATGAAACACTAATGAAAGGGCTTAGCTCTCTCTTGCTTGCTCTGATAATGGCTGAGCAGGTCCTGCTGGCCCCACGGTGACACTTGGAGCTCACCTGGTTGGTCTTGGCCAGTTCACTGAACATGAGCAGAGCTTCTGCAGCAGCCAAGGCAAAGATCAGGTTCATGTGCACTGTTGTCCTCTCACTCTTGGGGACTCTGGGGACAGAGAGAGGCAGCCCTCAGCTGTACTCAAAGAGCAGGATGTGCAGGTCAGTTTCTTGCTGTCTCTCTGCCACTTGCTGCAGAGACAGTAGCCCAAAAAGGCAAGGAGTAGCCCTGCTGGGCAAGTCCTTGTGGCTGGGGACACTTTGGTGCTGTGAGGAGTGTGCAGGAGGTGGAGGAGCCACCATCACACCCATAAGGTCGCTCCCTCTGCTGGACACAGGAGGGTTGGCAATTGGAAAAACAGCCTTTGCTCCGTTGTAAAAATAAGAAGTAACTCCAGCAGAGCCCTTTTCATGGCCAACGTGAGAAAAAAATGATAAAAATCTTTCCAGCATGACATCCTCCCAAGCCAACGCCAACCACTCCCTCCCCTCCCCTGCAGCCCTCACCCTCATCACTCCTCATGGACAAAATGCTCCTTCTCTGGATACTTCCAGGACTAAAATATCAATATCAAACTAGGAAATTTCTTACCCAACTGCCACAAATAAAATGAAGGTAGCTATCAGGGCACAGAAGGAAACTCCACATCCAATGAAAGTCATGGTTTGCAGGGTGAGCACCTCCTTGGTGGTTCTCTGCTCCAACCATGGAACAACAGAAGACACAAAACACACACAGATGGACAACAGCCCTGGCAGCCCTGGTACTCCCCTCCCTCCCCAAGAGGCTCCTCACTCACCTGCAGCTCATACACCTGCAGCAGGACAGCAAAGTTTGTGGTGTGGTTGCAAAAACAGGCAGTGGAGTCCAGAGAGGATGTCACCACAGAGCAGCCAGATGTGGACCACATCCCACCAGCATCTGGGCTAACACACAGCAAAGGAAACAGGGAAAACACAGGGAAATTACCATCCACGGAGAGCTGAAGGGTATCAGAGACAGGTCTTGATGTGGACTTTCCTTTGGCTCATCCTGCAGCTCAGCAGCTTTGCAATGATCAAGGGAAGATCAAACTCCTAGCAGGACTTGTGGATCTGCTTGTGCAGCAACCAGCACCTTCCAACAACACCCTCTTCCTAACTTCCTCCCCTAAAGAGAACCCTAAAGAGGTTTTTTTGCACCTGAATGATCTAATTACCCACCCATGATATATCACAGTCTGGGTGCTCTCCCTCCAGTGATGTTCAGCAGGAACACATCCTCATGTCAGGCAGTATTTATGGGGCTGGGAGTCCCACACCTCTGGGCTGTTTCTCTTGGACCAGCCCTCCTTTGTTGCAGGCAACAATTAGAATTAACAAGGTCTTTCCATTTTAATTGTACAAGCCTCACTGAAAGCTCACTTGCTCCTGAGTGACTTTCCCAAAGAAAATCTTCCCAGGAGAGCAGATAGAGGATACCAGCCTGCAAAGCAGGCAAGGAATTACAGATCCCTACCCTTATCATCAGATTTCTATTGGATAAAATGCATTGTGTTTGGATTTCTAGTGGAAATAGAAGTTCATAGATCTGGGGACCCAAAGGAGGCACCTGAGGCTGAAGTTCCAGAAGGCACAGATGGGCCCCAGCAGCTTTTCTTGCAGGTTCTGCAGGGGGAGAGGGAGAAGAAGAGGTTACAGAGACATGTGGGTGATGCAGCTCACCCTGCTGTAAGGTCTGCTGTAAGGACACACACACACACAGACACACACACAGACACACACACAGACACACAGACAACCCTCCCCGGGGAAACAGGAGTCAGGGTGTGGGACACCCCTAAGTCCCAGACCTCTGGGTACCTCTGGCCAAGGCTGGGCAGAGCTGAGTGATGCTGGTGGGATGGTTGATGGGGAGACACAGCCCCATTTTGGGGGGTACCTGGATGCGGTGCTGCAGGCGGTAGCGCACGGAGGTGCTGATCTCCTGGTAGTCACTGAGCAGCCTGGATGAGATGACAGCGGTGCCCACCTCGGTGCCCAAATACCTGCCAGGGAAAGCAAACTGCTCACAGGCACGGCTAACACGGGAAAAATGGACCTCGTGTTATACAAGAGCCACTTGTGGAGAAATTCAGTGCTAGGAGTGAACACACGGGGCACAAGGTAACCTCAGATTAGGTGACAGACACAAAACATCACCATTCTCCCGGGGTGATCACACAGAGGAGACACCGGAGGACAACGAGAGGTTGGTGGAGCCAAAGTCTCAGCGGAGGAGCGATGTGTGAGGGAATGTGTGTGCTGCCATCTCCACCTAGTGTTCACAGCTCCCCATGAACAGGGCTCTGCCTCCTGCTCTGCTCTGACAGACCCCAGACACACAACCCACCAGTTCCCCTCCTGCTTCTCTCCCGCTCTACACAGGAGGGGACCCCGCAGCAGCACCGGGGCTGCATCCCCAGCCCAGCCCAGGAAGCTCAGGAGAAACTGAGGCAGCAGAAGGGACACCAGGGAACACCACAGCACACAGACAGCCCCATTGCACAGCTCAGCAACATCACCATTCTCTCTTCTGCCTCCACAAAGCACTGCCCCGGGAGCCCCTTGCACTGTCTGCTCTCCAGAGCACATTGGAGACAGCAGAGACAAGGATGGATGGAAGGATGGATGGATGATGGATGGATGGATGGATGGATGGATGGATGGATGGATGGATGGAATGGCATGAGATGGGATGGAGCAGGATGGAGGTGACCCCGAAACAGAGGCACTGAGGGACTCAAAGCAGACATGCTGCACTGGGAGGACAGCCCTGGGACAGGGGGGTCTCTGTGTCACTCACTTCTGTCCCCCATGGGAGGCTGCCACATCCTGGGAGACGGCGGAGCTGGCGGACAGACAGCGCTGCAGGGAGCTGTAGCCAAACCACAGGTTTGTCACCAAGGCTCTGCGCAGACCTGGGCAGAGAGAGAGTGGTGGGACAGGAGCCGGCACAAGGGGCAGCTCTGAGCAGCCCCTGCCCCACCACTGCTGCTCAAAAGATGAGGGGAAGGACAACGACAACAGGGTACCCACAACTCCAAGCTCTGCCTGTAGGGAGGCTGTAGATAATTTGTCCCCCACAGCCCACCTCCCTGTCACCAGAGGCATCTCCTCCCCAGGTACCCACAGACTGTGTGTGTGCGGGGTAAAGAGATGCTGCAGAGAGCCCAGAGGGGAAGAAGGGGAGGTGGGAGGATTGGGCACTGGTGTTACCCACCTCTGCCTTTCAGCCTTTGCATTTCTTCTGCAGGAATTTCAATGAGGTCGTGGCTGCCTTTCTCAGGGTGGATGAGGTACACCTCACTGTCCAGCTCCTGCCCACTCATGTCCAGCTTCCTCACCTCCATCCCTGCACAAAAAGAGGTGCTGAACAGGGTTCAGCCTTCCTCCAGAGATACTGCTACAACAAAGTGCCACTGGAACTCAGCAGACAGATCTCTTTCAGTGCAAACCAGGTGTGTCTGGGCTCAGTTTGTCTTCTGAGCACAAAGTTTTCTTATGATCCTCTTCCAATCCCTAGTGTGGGAGGTGTCTGCTGATATAAATTAGAGGGGGTAGATTTAGACTAGACATAAGAAAGAAATTCTTTACAGTGAGGGTGGTGAAATACTGGAACAGGTTGCCCAGAGAGGTTGTGGATGCCCCATCTCTGGAGGTGTTCAAGACTAGGCTGGACAAGGCACTGGGCAGCCTGGTCTAGTGGGAGGTGTCCCTGCCTATGGCAGGGGGGTTGGAACTCGATGATCTTTAAGGTCCCTTCCAACCCAAACTATTCTATGATTCTATGATTCTATGATTCTGCATGAAGGAAATGGGGAGGAAGCCACAGGCTTAGCAAGAGATGAGCACAAAGAGGAGAAGTGCCTGGAGAGGACTCAAATTGGGGACCAGTGAGATGCTCTGGTAGAGCCACTCACCCACATTCCCATGCTGGATGGTGATCTTTGTCCTCCCAGCAGTCAGCAGTGGGGCCAGGTGTGACACCATCTTGTCACAGAGCTCAACCACAGCCATGGGCCCTCTGACAACCTGCAGACATGGAGACAGCAAAGGAAATGTGCCCCTGCAGCTCACACCTCCCACAGCTCATGAGGTTTCTACAATGCTTGAAGCTAGAACTCCAAGATTTTACTTCACTTTTCTTTGATACCTTCAAAAGAGGATATTCATGTTCAGCAGCAGAGACAAGACTGGCTATGAGGGAAACTTTCTAAAAAAGCATTAAACCAACATGGAAATAAATCACTAAACAAGCTTCTGGAAAGAAAGTTCATTTTTAGACCTGACTCCTGATGTGCAAAGCTGTAATTTTTTCCCAGAAAGGGCTTCACTCAGAAGTAGGCTGCTGCTGGAACTCACAGTTCTACATGTGCTGGGCAGCACAAGTGCCACCCCCACAGCACCCAGACTCCAACCCTTCCTCCTTCAGCAGATCCTTCTGCTGCACCAGTGACACTGGGACAGAGCTGATTTTATGCCACTGTGGAGAAGCTGTGAGTAACTGTGTCCACAGAGACCTAAACAATGAGGTAAACTGAACTACTCAGCATCCTTTCATCTCTGGAGGTCCCTGGCTTGGTTCCTGGAGCTCTGGAGGAGCCAGACACTGTCACACATTTCCCAAAGAGAGATGGAGAAGACAGACCATACAGCAGGCACAAAAAACCCACGTGAGAAGAAAAAGTGGTTCAGGGAGAAAAATCCTAATGGGGGTGGGATGATGGAAGTCCCTCAGACAAAGCCTGGCAGTGTTTGGCAGAGCGTGGGGGCTGATGGCAGAGAGCTTCTTGGCAGCACACCCACATGGAAAATGCGACCAAGAGAAGGGCACTGCCCTGTCAGACAGCAGGGGGTGGCAGCAAAGGATCCACAGAGACTCTGCCAATTGGGGGTAGTCCTGTACACCCAGCCTGACAAAGTGGAGAAGTGTGAAGAGATCTGAGACAGCCACAGGAGGGGTTTGCACCATTTGACTGCTCTTGTTTGCAGAAGAACTTGTCTGCAGCTCCAGTAAATGAGGCAACAGGCACCATGCCCACCCTTGCAATGTGACCATGCAAAGGCAGGTCCCCAGCCTGTGGTGACACAGAAGACCAAGGAGCTGCGTGCACAAGGTGAGCAGATGTTTCCCACAGCAGCCAACCCTACCTGGCTGACTGATGACCACGTCTCCATGTTCTGCTCCTCCAAGATGAATTCTGTCACTTCCACATAATACTGGCACAACTGCTCCAGCATCTGCAGATCCTCTCCCTCCTGCACTTCCACATCAGAGACTTGCTTTAGGAGCTGCAGCACTGCAAGGAGATCAGATGACTCCAGCAGGGGTGTCTCTGCTCCCCTCAAAACAGTGGTCAAGACATCGAGAGCCGCAAGAGCAACAGAGAGGTTCATGTCTTGGACATCATTTGTGAAGATGTTCTCAGGAATCTGTCACAGAAAAGATCATAGAATCACCTTGGTTGGCAGGGACCTTTTAGATTATGGTTTCCAACTCTGACTAGAATCTCTAGGCTGGGTTGGGGCTGTGGGACTCACCACTGTCCTCTCTGCAAGGGCGTTCACACGGGCAGCAAGGGAATGGCTGGATTCCAGCTGGGCTTTTTCCAGCTGCTGGTATGCATCTGAGGAAGGAAGGAAGGAAGGAAGGAAGGAAGGAAGGAAGGAAGGAAGGGAAAGGAAAGGAAAGGAAAGGAAGGGAAAGGAAAGGAAAGGAAAGGAAAGGAAAGGAAAGGAAAGGAAAGGAAAGGAAAGGAAAGGAAAGGAAAG
>VZTY01023724.1:0-11929 GCA_013400935.1 Turnix velox | reverse complement strand
AGAAAAGAAAAGAAAAGAAAAGAAAAGAAAAGAAAAGAAACCTTTGAGTGGTGTCTGGCAGCATGGTCAGCAGATGCCATGGCCAAAGCCCAGGGAATAGCCCACAGTTTTGCAGGACAGTCAGAACAAGGAGACTTCACAGCTACATTCTATTCCTAGTGCAAGATCCCATCCAGAAAGACAGTTTGACAGTTCTTTTCTGCCTTTTCCTCATGTCCCCTTTGGCCAGCCAGCCTGGAGATGCCCAGACCAGATGAACTCTCCAGCACAGCAACCAGCAGCCATGCAGCATGTCCAACCACCATTCAACCAGCAAAACAACCTGGCAGAGTCTGGGCATCTGAAACCAAGCCCCAGCTATGGCAGAGTTTGCTTGTGACCCCCTCAGAGCAGACACAAAANCAACCTGGCAGAGTCTGGGCATCTGAAACCAAGCCCCAGCTATGGCAGAGTTTGCTTGTCTCAGAGCAGACACCAAGCCTCCCCAGCACTGCCCACCACCCAAGCTGGGACCCGCAGGAGTGACTGCTGTGCAAGTGACAGATAAATAAATCAGAGAGGCTGTACCTTTTCTGTAGTGACAGATGAAGGGCAAAGGCTGCTGACAAGGTGTGTAACCAAAGCCACCACTGCCAACTTCTAGAACTGGGCATTCCTCAACAGGACCTGTGGAAACACAGACAGGTCCTCCAGAGACACAGCACCAACAGCAGGAACCACATCTCCCACAAGCAATCTACAAGCCCTGAGGAAGATAAAAGCTGTGGAGGGCTCCTCCAGAGAGAAAGGGGATGTGGCTCAGACACTGCTCCTGGCTGGCCTGGAGCATCCTTTCAGAAGGAACTCAGAGGAGATGGCAGTGCCAGGTCCTGAGTGACTGATCAGTGATGTCACACCCATCTGGCTTGAGAGACCAAACCCCCCACCTGCCCAGCACAGCAGCTTCACCCCAGGGAACTGACAAGCAATCCCTTTATTTCCCTAGAGGAGAAAGCCCATGGTCAGCCCAGGACATCCAAAAATCTGTCTTTGCTCTGATCATTGCAGGGGGCTTCAATGACCAGGAGTTGGGTGATGATGGTGCCCTTAAGCATCACTTCATGCCCAGCTCAGAGCCTGCTTCTGCCTCCCTTCCTCAAGGAGATGAAACATTCTACAAAGAAATTGCCTCTCTAAGGACAGGACCAACTTCCCTGACCCCCCAACTGCAGGAGGGAGCCAAAGCAGGGAGGAGGAAGGGACTTACCTGGGCAAAGAAGGCGTGTGGTCACCTCCCCAACGGTGCTCTCAACCTCCAGAGCATTTAAACTCCACCCAAACACAAGGTCTTGCTCTACCACCCAGCAGGACCGAACCTTCTCAATCTGCTCTGCCCCAAGGACCTTCTGCCAGATGTGCAGGTCGGTGATGTTCCCACTGAAGGACTCTTTCTCCTTGAAGGTGCCCCCCAGGGAATCTTGGTCCTGCCCAATTATGAAGATCCCCTGGCCATGGATGGCCTGGGTGACAGCTGGTCCCGCAGCACACAAACCACTGGCAGATGCTCTCCTTTTACCATCAGCATAGATGGCCCAGGTCCCATTCTCCTGCTGCCAGGTGACACAGAAGTGATGCCACTGCCCATCAGCACGGAAGACAGGCAGGTAGGGGGAGTGGTTCTCATGCACGATGAGAGCAAACCGAACAAATCCTTCCTCATCCACAAAGCCACGGAGCTGGAACTCATTGATAAAAGCTGGCACAGCATAGGAGAAGATGGTGGCAGTCTCCTGGCTCCTGGTGTCCCACTGGAGGTGGGCACAGGCGGTGACAGCAGGCAGCACTGGGAACTCAGAGAGCACCTTGGCATATCTGCTGTCTGTTTTGTCTCTGAACACCAGGACTGGTACAACGTGGTCCCCTGGAAGGAGAAATTTCAAACAGCACAAAGGAAGAATCATAGAATAGCTTGGGTTGGAAAGGACCTTCAAGATCATCAAGTTCCAAGAGGGAACACCTTGGGAGGGGACACCTCCCACAACATCAGGTTGATCAATGCCTCATCCAGCCTGGCCTTACACACCTCCAGGGATTGAGGGGGCATCCACAAGCTCTCTGGGCAACCTGGGCCACTGTTCTCTCACCCTCATGGGCAAGAACTTCTTCCTCATGTCTCACCTAACCCTGCCCTGATCTAGTTTCAAACCACTGTCCTTCATCCTGTGGCTACACACCCCATGCAAGAGTCTTCCTACATCTTGTAGCCCCTGGGAGGCCACTAGAAGGTTTCATAGAATCTCTAAACTCTGTGTCCACCCACATTGACATAGTCCCAGCCTGCTCATACTCACGTCTCCACTTGTGTTTGTGCAGGACACTGTCCCTCTCCTGCAGCCAGATGGAGTAGGGGAGGTGGTGGGACTGCAGCAGCTCACTGAGGGGGGGTCCCTCACCCTCCTGGGGCTGAAAAAGCAGCTGGGCAAAGCGCTGCCCACAGGACCTCTCTGCGTGCCACCAGTCCAAAGCAGTGGCCACATATTCATACGTGTGTCCTGAGGTCTCAATGGTGATGGGAGCAAAGCCTGGAGAAAGAAATACACCACGTGGAGAAGGAGAAGGTGTCCATTATTCCTAGTCCTGCCATCACATCCTATTAAAAAGTCCTACCCCAGCCTTTCTGTAGCCCCCTTCAGCAAAGAAATTCTGGGGACAGAGAGAAAGTCACCACAGCATGTCCAGGGACTGCTCCAGAGCAGCTCCTTCAAAGCACTTGTGTGCAAGCAAATGTTCTCCTTTTATTCCCACTTCCCAGCTCCTCCTGGCTTCTGCATTTGCCCAAAACAATGCAGTTTGTTGGCACTTAGAGCAGCACAAGGATGAGCAGCTGAGCAGCACCCACCTGGTTTTAGATGCTGGTTTCACTGCTGGGCAAATACTTTGCTATGTAAATACCATTTCAAGCACAAAAGAGGGCACCAGGAAATGTTCCTTTATCTTTATTTCTGCCACTGGACACCTTTTAACGTGCTGTTTCTCTGCACTGAACATTGCTCGTAAAAACAGACACAAAAATACTGACCTTTAGAAGTCTGATTCTTGGCAAGGACTGCAAAGGCAAAGAGACTCCTGCAGAGAGCTCCCACCTGCAGGAGAGGATGTTTTGGGACATTCAGATAAAGCATTAACATTATCTCAAATACTCAAATTACAAAAAAAACCACCGTAAAACTCACCAGAAAGCTGAAGAAGCAAGAATCAGGTTTCAAGTCTCCCCTAAACATGCTGGTGGGCTGGGAAGTTTTCACACTCTGCTAGAATAAAATAAAATATTACTGTGTGGGGACAGAGACATTCTGCAGAGACATTTCTCAGACAGGGCTGTGTTCTTCAGAAAGTCTTGCTTGAGAAAGGAGGAAATGACTCTCTCTGAAATGCCTGTCCTGCCAAAATAATTCTCAGCTCTTCTTAAAGAACTCGAGGTCTCAGTTTAACACTTGTTTCCAGGATACAGAGTAATTAATCATAAAACATACAGAAGCACACAATATTACCAGAGAAGCGAGTTGGCAGAGCTTTCTGTATCTGCATTAACTAAATAAAAAGCCCTCATAAATGTCACTGCTGAACAATGAAGTGGTTTTTCCCATTTCTGTCAAAGCCCTCGGGGATTCAGCACCAGAGCAGACACCACAGAGCAGTAAATCCAGCTCCAGGAGCAGTCCCCTAACACAGCCCAGCACCACGGGGACATCCAGGAGGGATCCTAAGGGGACAGGAGACCCCCAGGGGCAGCACCACAGCACCTCTGCTCTGCTGGAGGGGAAGCTGCAGTGCATCAGCCCATAAAACGCAATGAAGTCATAGAAAAGGACATATAAAGACATAAAGATGGAAACTGTCCCTGCCCTTTCCAGTGCAAACAAGCCCCTGCCCTGGGCTGTCAGAGCAAAGCACACACCGGAACACTTAGCTGCCAGGGGACTGAGGAGATGGCTCCTCAAACCTCCAAACGTGCTCTCCAACAGCCTGCCCGAGCTCTGCAGCCACTTCTCAACCAGGGAACGGAGCTCTCCCAGCCCTGGGGTGTCCCCTCCTTGGCCCCTCTGCTCCCCCGACGGGAGAGAAGTCGGAGCTGGTACCCCCAGCGCAGCCCGAGAGCCCGACGGGCAGCGGGAGCCCGACGGACACAGCATCCCCGACGGACACAGGACCCCGACGGACACAGGACCCCGCACACAACCAAGCATCCCCCTCAATCCCCTCACCTCCTCCGTGCCGGGCTCCTCGCCCCCCGCAGCCCCGCTCCGCACACGGTACCGATGCGCTGCCCTTCCCCGCACACGGGGTGAGCGGAGGGGCTGAAGAGGGGCGGGCAGGGTGACACCGAGCCCCCGAGGAATTGCTGGGCCCCCCGATCTGCAACCTCATGTCCAGCATAACCCTTTCCAGCACCCCCATCCCACAGCTTCATCCCCCACCCATCCCCATCCTGCACTCACATCCCTGACTCTCATCCCCATCGCATCCCCCGTCCCCATCCCATTCCTACATCCCCAACACTTCCCCATCCTGCACTCACATCCTTGAGTCACATCCCCACCGCATAACCCATCCCACACCTTCATCCCCCACCTTCCCACACCCCACATCTCCATCACATCCCCATCCTACACCCCAATCCCATCCCGTACCCCCCAGGGTACATTCCCACCCATCCCAACACCCTCACCCCCCCACTAACAGCAAATTACTCGCGATCCTCTGCTCCAAATCCTTCTCTCCCAGTGCTGGGGATCTTCTTCCCAGGCAATCACTTCTCCATGGAATTCCCCAGTAAAGCTTCCCAGGAAATCTTGCCCGTGGTCTTGGCAGAGAAATCAGGTGGTGGGGCTGTTACTGGGGCTCCCCACAGCAGCAAGAGTCTAATATCTGCCTGATCCAGAAGGCAGGTGGAGATCCAGAAGGCAGGTGAAGCTCCAGAGGTGTCCAGGAGGAGAAACAAAAGACCAGGCAGGGGCTGAAAGGCAGAGCTGAACCAGACAGAGCTCCACAGGGCACCTCCAGCATGTCCCTCGTGGGATTTCCTCACTGAGTGGCTTCAGAGTTCAGCTATTCCCTCACCCTCAGCCCCGTAGTGGCCCCAGGTAGGACGAGGGGGTGTCAGTGCCCCGGCCATCAGTGCTCCCCACCTTGTGCAGAACACCCTTCTCATGGACACCCACTCGCTTTTGCCACAGCAACGGGCAGAGGCTCCCACTCCTCCCCTCTGGGCGAATGCTTGACTCACACCATGGCTCCAGGGGCAACTGCCTTTTGTTCCGCTGGCTCTGGGTCCGGGAAAGAAGGAGACTGGCAGCTCCCAGTGCCTCTGCTGCTGCTGTAAATCTCTGCCACAAGAAAGGAGCTGAGAGGCAGCTGCCCCCGGCTGCTTAGTCACTGCTGTGCCATGGGGACAGCCTGGCACACAGCGTGTGGCACAGGGTGCCAAGGGCAGGAGGGGCAGTCTCTGCAACCTTTCCCAAAACCTTTTCTTCACGATGGAGAGAGCAAAGTCCAAATTTACACCACAGATCCACAGAGGAAAATGCAAAGTCCTTTTCAAACTTGTAGCTGGATGACATTCAAAAGGAGTTCCATGTTCTCCAGTAGGTAGAAAATTACTTTCTTTCTGCCCCTTGTCTTGGGCAGAATCAAACAGCTTTTTGCAACAGAACTGAATGCACTTTTCTGGTAGCACTAGAAAAGGAATCCAGCCCACAGGCTACAGCACCACTCCTCTTTGCCACAGCCATACAAATGAACCACCCTCTGGGCAAATGCAGGGAGGAGAGGGAAAGTGTCCCCTGCCCACTGAATGCTGCCTGAGTCCCAAAATCCCCCCTGCAGGGGTTCAAATGGGAACAGACTTCCATAACCACACACTGAACATTCAAACAGGACCTGGTGTCAATGATGGTGAGAACACCTCACCAGCAAAGGCAAGTTACAGCCAGCAAATGGAAGCTAATGATGGGCACCTCATAAAATCACACCTAAATCACACCCTTTCTTATAAAATCACACCCTTTCTTATAAAATCACACCTAAAAGCCCCAAAGATCACAGGCTCTTGGCTGCAGAGCATGGCTGGAAAGCAGGGTGCAATCTAGAGATGGTTCCTTTGGACCTCTTGGCTCCTTGGGAGTCTCCTGCAGACACACACACACCTCAGGGCACTGCCATCTATTTGCTCCTTGCACTGGCAGCAGAGTTGCCACCACCAGCATGGGTCATTCATCATCACATTGGCACTAATTCCCACCCAGCCAACACCCCAGCCTCTCCCCTAAAGGCAACTACAGCTCCTCTGCTCATACACCTCAGAATAAATCAGAAATAACAGAGTTCTTGGAGTTAAGAGGTGTCCATCAAGTGCAAGAAGACCTTGGTGAGTGGATATATGACCTTGGGCCAGTTGGATGATAAAAAATCCCAGTGTAATTTTAATGTCTGTAAATCTCTCTAACAAACAGCAAGCAGAGGGCAGATTGTGTTGTGCAGTTTGGGTGATGCTGTCACTCTGGGTTAGTTTGTTTGGTTGGGTTTTTTTGTTCAAATAGGCTGCAATTTTGTTTACATGCAGTCAATTTAAACAATCAGCTCAGGCATTACCCTGACCAGGCAGTAAACCCTGAGCTGCCACCCCCCAGGTGGGGCTTTCACCCAGCCCTTGGAAGATCTCCCCAGCACATGGGCCAGCACCATGTTAATCTCTATAAATCAGATCTTTGCCAAGTGGAGTAGAAAGTCTGAGGGAAAAGGCACTGGAAAACAGGACAAAGCACAGGAGGAGTCAGAGATCACTGGGGCTGTGTCACAAGCCTGTCCTTCAAAATAACAACCCCCTCACCTGGCTGCAGATGTTTTTCTACTTCTGCTTTTGGAGGAGAACATTTTACTGCACAACATGACCCTCCCCTGATGGCAGGACTAGGAATAATGGATATAAATTGGAAGAGGGGAGATTTAGGTTGGAAAGAAGAACGAAATTCTTTATGGTGAGGGTGTTGAGACACTGGAAGAGGCTCCCCAGAGAGGTTGTGGATGCCCCCTCAATCCCTGGAGGTGTTTAAGGCCAGGCTGGATGAGGCACTGAGCAACCTGGTCTGGCGGGAGGTGTCCCTGCTCATGGCAGGGGGGTTGGAACTAGATGATCTTGAAGGTTCCTTCCAACCCAAACTACTCTGTGATTCTATAACCCCCCCAAATCTAAAGCTCTCCTCCTTTTCCCTCTCTCACCCCTGAGATTCCCCTGTGTGAGAAGAATTTGGGATGCTGTCTGAGAGGCTGCTGGCTGCTCCTGCAGGACCTCCAGGTCAGCTCTCCCAAAAGAAGATCCATCAGGAAGCAACTAATAGCACTGCAGCCATCAGTCATGGCTGACAGGGAGACATCAGCCCAGGACATCCCACCTCTGTCCCCCCAAGGGAGCTGTTAACTCACACTGTCCCTCAGAAGGAGCACTGCCTGGAAAAATGTGGACAAATTCCCAGTATGAGCAGCCAGCCCAGAAACTGGTGTGTAACTGGGCAAGCAAGTGGCCACAGCAGGGAGCAGCATCACTGAGGGCACCATTTGCTCTTCACGGTCACAGCCTTGCAGGAAAGAGACAGCAGGACACGTGTTGAAGCTAATTCTTCATGTTTCCAAACAAACCAGTCTAAACCCTACTCTGATTTGCTTTTATGGCCAGACACCTGCAATGGCAACCCCCCAGTTTGTCTTGTTCTCTCGATTTCCTCTCCCCCCTCACCTTTCAGGTCTGTCACATCAGGCTTGACCAAACTTCCTGATGCTACAAGTTCACATCCAGAGCCTGCTCAGGCTCAGGAAGCAGAGGGGAGAGGGCACAATTCACAGGCTGGAAGAGCAAGAGCTCCCTGAGGGGACAGAGTGACCCTGGCAGGTCTGGACCAGCTCCTCACCTCTCCATTAGCACTTGTCTTGGGTGCAGCCATCACTCCTCTAATGCTGCCAGCAGGAGACCTGCAGCCAGAGCTGGTGTCCCCTCTTCCTACACCTCTAGAAGTGGGTGTCCATGTCTATGTCCCTCTCCATGTACCACTGAAAGCACAGTGAAGATCCATGTCTGCAGAATCACTTTGTGGCACTGGGCAATCAGAAGTGACACCTGGAGAGATGCAAGGAAAGGTTTTGATTCTTTTCCTCTGTGGCTCCCCTGATGCCTCAGAGTTGGAAGAACTCCTGTACCAGTAAAAAAAAAGCACAAGTTTGATAGTCACTAGCCAAATCAGTGAATTCTACTGAGGGGAGGTTCAACTGCTTCCCTTCTCAAGGAAAGGTTTTGATTCTTTTCCTCTGTGTATCTCCTGATGCCTCAGAGTTAGAAGAACTCCTGCACCAGTAGGAAAAAACAAAAGTTTGAGACTCACTGGCCAAATCAGTTAATTTTACTAAGGGGAGGTTCAACTGCTTCCCTTTTAGTATGGGTCACACCAGACCACCTGAGTCTACCTGTGCTGCTTTCAGGGCTATTCTAGGGTTAGTAATTTGGGAGACATTTAACCACCCATTGCCCAGGACTTAGCTGGGTAAAATATCTCTTCCATGGGTGCTCAGTCCCAGAGAAGCTGTGCAGAACCCCCTTCAGTGTGAGAACCTTCTCTGGGCTTGTCTTTAAGCAGGGTTAGATTTAAGCAGGGGTTTATTTTGTTGGTATTGTTTCTTCTTAGCTGCCCACAAGCCTCAGTTGGGTCAGTTCCAGCCATCTCTGGTGGCTCTGCCAGCCCTAATCTCTCCCTCCCAGGCTCTTCCCATTGTCCAGGATGAAAACAGGAGCCTCTTGTGCTGGTTGCCAGCTCCTTGTCTGCTGGTGGCAGGTGAATTATCTGGAGGGACAGAGCTGATTGTGTCCCTGCAGTAGGGCATCAGCTGCTGATACTGCAGAGCCTTTCAGGGGAGCCTGGCCATGGCTGGTTATTTAGTGACATCATTTATGACAAACCTGTGCAGCTTCTAATAAAAAAAAGAAAAAAAAAAAAAAAGACCTGCCTTTATTATTCATCATTATGGTTGTTTTTTTTTCCCCAAGCTACTAACTACCCCTAAATCTCCTATCCTCCTACCAGCATGACAGGGCTTTTGGTTCTGATCCTTTTTGAAACACTAAATCTTTCTGATAACTTTTTTCCTCCCATAGTTTTCTAAGAAGGAGAGTTGCTGGATTCACCACACACCCACAGTGGGTCTGCTTTAACCTGTAACCACAGCCAAAAGTTGGCCAATTTCTACTCCTGCATGGTGCTTTCTGAAGGAGTGGGGGTAGTGGACATGCTGGGATGGACAAACACCACAAGGGATGGGTTTTTGTCCCCTCTAGGTCCTGGGTGACAGCCCCAAGGAAACTGGCTCTGGAAAAAGTCTCTCCAATGGAGTGAGGGAAGGCAGGAGCAGAGAGAGAGCTCCTGGGAGATGAGGAGATTAGGTACCAGGACAACACCAGACCCAGACTGCATCTGTCTCTCCTGTTTTTCACATGAAAGGGTAAAACTTTCCATACACCACTGAGGCACAACAGCAGAGCCCTCAGCACCAGCACCAGGATCACAACAGACCATTAAGCAGATGGTCCCAGTTCTCACTGCAGGAAGGAGTGGAGAAACCAGCTCTTGATAGGATTTATTTATGTCAGGAGGGAGGGTCTGCAAACAACCAGCATGAGGAACTCCACATCAGCTTCCAGGAATACAGACAGTGAGGAGGAGGATGTTGTGTCTCTGAGCCCCAGGAGTCTCCACAGCTTTGGAGCCCTGTTTGGGTCAGTTGCAGGGAGGTCTCCCCTTATTTTTGCTCCCTTTCACACATCCAATACACCCTGAGCCCAACTGCAGCACTTCAAAGGGGGCAAAAACACTGCATTTCTCTTCCCACCTCCCTCACATCTAATGGTTTTCCTGGGTGCAAGCAGGAGAGTCACCCTGCAATGCAGCAGGGGACAACCAGAACATACAGACATACACATCTGTGTGTAGGTACAGACATAAACAGCCTCTATCTGCTGCTCCAACACCTCTTTTGGGATGCTTCATCTCTCTCAGTAACACTCTGCCTCTGCAGTCATGGTTGTACTCACAGCTCAGATGGAGACTCCTCAATTCTCACCCCTTTTCATGACACACAGCAGCACCCCAGGGAGCAGCACAGAGACCTCCCCACACCTCAAAATCTCTTCTTCCTCTTTCAAAACACAGCTTGTTATGCCAGAATCTCAATAAAGCTGAAAACTCATTCCAACACTACTGACAGAAGGACTTGGGTACCATAAATTGAGGCACCACTGCTACTGACAAGTGATTTGAGCATCAAAATTCTGGGGAATAGAGGAAGATCAGCACTGGTCTTTCTCCAGTTTCCAGCATCCTACAGCATTTGGCTGAAAGCAACCAAAGGCTTCTTCATCTGTCCCTCTCCCATGGATAAGACAGTCTATTTTTAATGTCTGCACCTCTTTTCACCATCCAGCAAATAGTTCTTGGGAAAGTTGCTTCACATTTCAGAGCACCATCCCCTGGATTGCAGTTCACACCATCAGCCTCTTCTTTCTTTTGTCCAAGGAATGAAGATACACACTCTTGGACTCAGGCCAACCCTCTGTTTGCTGTGATGAGTTTAAACACCTCAAACAGACCTCCTGCTTTTGGAAGCTCCAGCTACACAACAGCAGTCATCCCTGAGGGATCCCCTTCTGTCCAGACCTGGGCAAACACCCACTCAGTGAGCTCTGCTTTAGCCACACGTCGGTGAAGTTTTAGTCTGTCTAGTTCTGATCTTGTCAGAATTGTATTTAAATTCTGCTGACAGTTTCTTGGCCCAGGGTGCATTAACAGATCGTGGTTGAGGCAAGATGTTTGAAATGAAGAGTGGTTTTGGAGCAGGAGACACACATGGCACACTCACTCCCCAGCTTGGTGATTATCTCTCTGCCTGGCTCCATTCCCAACACAAGTTCACCTTGGGACATCACAGGAGGTGCTGGTGGCAGCCCCAACTGGTGAGAGGACACAGCAGTGACCAGGGTTCAGACAAGATGTGCCTTCAGCTTTGGGACAATGGGCCAGCTGTAACCAAGAGAGAGGGTGGATGGGGCAGGACCCTTTATGTTCTCTGCAGGGAGGTGGTGGCTGTAAGGGCCAGCAGTGCCTGGAACTGGGGGTTGCAGGGGTACAAATGTGGCTACTCAGCAGGAGAAAACACTCCTTAGGTTTCCCTAATTAGCTGCCATTTCATGTGCACTTAGAATCATAGAATAGTTTGGGTTGGAAGGGACCTTAAAGATCATCGAGTTCCAACCCCCCTGCCATAGGCAGGGACACCTCCCACTAGACCAGGCTGCCCAGTGCCCTGTCCAGGAGTTATCTGCAACCTCTCATTTTAATGAGTTGTAGTCACAAATAGTGTTAAGTAGTCACAAGCCAGAACCCCACAAGTCACAATCCCACAAGTCCTATGCTGGGATCTGCACTGACTCACTGGAAGAGGTTGCCCAAAGAGGTTGTGGATGCCCCCTCAATCCCTGGAGGTGTTTAAGGCCAGGCTGGATGAGGCATTGAGCAACCTGGGGTGGTGGGAGGTGTCCCTGGGATGAAACTAGATGATCTTGAAGGTCCCTTCCAACCCAAACCATTCTCTGAATGTACAATACACAAAAACAACCTCTGTCTGTACAATGGAGAGCATCAGCCCAAGTCTGAAAAGTCCATGTAAAGGGTTCAGAAAAGATTTTATTTTGAAGATCATCAATTACATCTACATAAACGGGATTGAAAACAGGCATCCTGTAAAGTTAAGAGGGAGAAACAGGCATTTGTCTGAATCTCAGCCAGACACCAAGCAGCAATAGATGGAGCTGGTGCTGCGCTGAGGCGGCGTGGAAACAGGGAGGAGGAGGAGG
>VZTY01023722.1:285216-326450 GCA_013400935.1 Turnix velox | reverse complement strand
CTGGGCTGCATCAAGGGAAGTGAGACCGGTGGGTCAAGAGAGATGATTTTGCCCCTCTACTCAGCTCTGATGAGGCCCCACCTGGATTACTGTATTTAGTTCTGGTACCCTCAAAATAGGAAGGACAGTGATCTGTTGAAGCGGGTCCAGAGGAAGGCCACAAACATGATCAAAAGTCTGGAGCAACTGCCCTAAGTGGACAGGCTGAAGGAGTTGGGGTTGTTTAGCCTGGAGAAGAGAAGGCTTGGCGGGGACCTCCTAGTACTTGAAGGGGACCTATAGAAAGGCAGGGGTAGGACTTTTTACTAGGATAAGTGATGGAAGGACTAGGAATAATGAATGTAAATTGGAAGAAGGTAGATTCAGACTAGATATAAGAAAGAAATTCTTTACAGTGAGATCGGCGTTTCGGGTCTACAGGTTGCCCAGAGAGGCTGTGGATTACCCCTCTCTGGAGGTGTTTAAGGCCAGGCTGGACAATGAACTGAGCAACCTGGCCTGGTGGGAGGTGTCCCTGCCTATGGTAGGGGGGTTGGAACTAGATGATCTTTAAGGTCCCTTCCAACTCAAACTAGTCTACAATTCTATGAAGCCACCTAGAGTAGGTCTGATATCACAGCGAGTGGTCTTGTGTTGACATGAGCCAGCACCCACCACTGTGTCTTGGATTCTTGTATGTGCCTGCAGATTGTATGTGACTCCATTTTCACCAGGAGGTGCAGGTATATACAGTCTCAGTAAGAAAGATGCTCCGTCTTAAGAAATACCATTTTGCATGTTGGTTATTAGACCTAACACTTCTGGATAAAGGTGAGGCCATGTAGGCAGGAAGAGCTGCTTGTTGACTGTCCTGTCTTGTCCTGAGCTTGTCCTGGGGCCCAGGGTATTGCACAGCCTAATACAGCCTGATGGCCACACTGTGCCTTCTCGGGTCACTTGTGATGTGGGTCACTCAGTATGACTGATCATAGTCACTGTGATCCCTGTCCTATCCCCTGAGAAGTACTACCTTTCTCCACGTCCTGTTAGGAGGCCTGGGGAAACAGAAAACCAAAAGCTTAAACAGTGAAAACTGGAGTGAAAAAATAATACACCTCCCATATTCTGTGGCAATACTTGCCCCTCTACTTGCCCCTCTTACTGAACCGTAGCTTTCCTGCTGCTGATGCACTTACAGAAGACTTGTCCTTCCCATCCCTGTATGCTTGACTTATATCCCTGTATTCTTCCTAAAATAACCCCAGGTATTTGCTTTTTTATATCTCAGCTCAGCCAGCAGTTGATTGTCCACCCATACTGGTGTTCTGGTGCACCAGCCTGGTTTTCTGCACTGTCTGGTACTGATGTGCTTCAAAGAGGTTATCCTGAAAACGCACTGCTCTGGGTCTTTCTGCCAAACTTTGGGTACAAGGAGATCCTTAAATAAGATATAGTCGGACCTTCTTCAGCTTTTCCTATTATTTAAAACAATACAAAACCAACATCACTTCAGCCAGGACTATCCTCAATCTTCTCAGCTTTAGTTTGTTCTTGCTTACTAGTGGCCAGTACCACAGAGCTTTTCCTGGCATCTGCTCATAATAGATACCTACTTCTTCTGGTATCTGTATTACCTGTGTAAACTGAGCTTTTTAGGACTGTGTCATAGGCTCATATTGTAATATGTGTCACATTGAATACTGGCTTTAAAATAGAATGCCTTTTAATGTCAATGTAGATGGTAGAAGAATACAACTTTTTGGACTGGACAACACTACAGAAAAAGCAGCAGCATTATATAGTCTGTTGTTTCGTGGCAGATGACTAATAAAAATAAACCCAAACTTTTATATTATTTATAAAGATAAAACTGTAATTGATTTTGACAAAATTCCAAAAGGCAGGCTTCCCAGATGCCATCCGTTTTGGTAATACAACAAGAACCGGAGGTAGCTGAGTTGGATGAAGTGAGAGAGACATTTATAGAAACTCTTACAGGCAGAGGCTTTTCAATTCAAGGCTATTTCCCTATTTCTTGGCAGAGCTCTCACAAGGTCACTGCAGCAAAGAAATCTGCCTCATTTCTGTGGCTACTCAAGCAGTAGGAGTTTCAATCCAAGTGGCTGAAAGCATCTAATTTTCATCTCTGTTAAACATGTTATCTGTAGGCGGAGATGGTAGACATGGTAGGCTGCTTTTTACTAGCTAAATGAGCATCTCCCTGCCTAGTGATCTAGCCTTTTGAGAAGCACTTAACTCCTTCCACAGACTGCAGGCTGAGCCTGTGCAATTAACTTGCTGGTATAGACCACGCTGACATGTTAAGCAACTTCTTTGTGTTTGCTTCTTTGGTAATTTTGAGTTTTGTCCTTGGATGGGAACAGCTATAGAACAGCTATAGAATATTATTTCTGCATGAAGGAACAAGGGCTTTCTCTACTTATGTTGACAACTACAGGACAAGAATGAGGCAACAGCAGCATCAACTACAGCATGTGATCTCACTTTTAAATTACTGACAGAATCACAGCCTTCACAAGTCATTCTTTTAGTTTGAAAAAAAAATCTTAAGATGCTACAGATGAGCATCGGCATGTGTTTAAAGAATCTCTGATGAAAAAGGGTTATTTACAGTAGTTTAAAGGAAATGTTCTATTTCACTAGTAGCATTTAGGAAATGCAATTGCAAGCTAAATATTCGCAACTCTTTTTTCTACATTCAGTACAATCATTTAACAGATGTGTACTAAATCTAAAATATCAGCAAATGTTATCACTATTAAACCACAAGTCTGGTGTAAATTGTAAATTAAAACAGATTGAGCAGCCCCAGTGTTGCTGGCTTCCTAACTTTTCTCCTAGCCAGGAAATGCTGTTAAATAGTGTCTCATCCATCATAGTTTCAGAAGCAAAAAATTTGAATCATTGAATGTGTTGAGTTGGTAGGGACTTTCAAAGGCCATGTAGTCCAACCCCCCTGCACTAAGCAGGGACATTCTGCTCTAGATCAGGTTGCTCAGAGCCTCATCAAGCATGGTCTTGAATGTCTACAGGGATGGGGCCTCCACAACCTCTGTGGGCAGCCTGTTCCAGTGCCTCACCGCTCTCATTGTGCAGAACTGCTTCCTGATGTCTAGTCTAAATCTGCCTTGCTCCAGTTTAAAACCATTGCCTCCCATTCTACCTTTCCATTTCCTTGCAAACACTCCATCCCCAGTAGGGCCCCTGCAGGTATTGGTAGGCCACAATGAGGTCTCCCAGAAGCCTTCTCTTTGCATGTTTATTCTACAGAAGAAGCCTGCAAACCATTCAAATATCTGGGGTGCCTTTCAGGCACAGAAAGTAATTTTTTTCTTTTTTCTTATTGGGGACAGATTCAGTGTAACACCATCACTTATGATGTAGACAACAAACTGACAATTGTCAGACATGTTATTGATGCAAAGGTGCTCAATCTGGTATAACTCATGCCAGTATTCAGTAGCTGCATAATAACTCCCATTAATGAAACAGTGTCTGTATTGTGCCTTAAGGTTTAATTTGTTTGACTGACCTGATGATTTCATGTGGTAGTTCTGTATTTGCTTTAGATTGAACCAGTTTGGCCATTTAAAGAAGCTGTCCTTTCCTGCCTCTGTTTTTGTGCTTCTACACCCTCCTGCTTGAGATCAATTAAAAACTGTCAAAACCATCACCATAATGCTTCTGGGGTAAAAGCTGTCTTTAGTTGTTGGTTTGAATTTTAGCTTGATCCAGTTCCCTGAGGTACAAAGGAGGAAATGGTGGATGTGTGGAAAGAAGCAGGGGGAGGGCTGCGGAGACCTGCCTGTGCTACTTTGCTGTGTGTGAAACCTCAGCCACATTCTCATTGCTGCTGATGGATAACAACAGGCATCCTTTGGAAGCAGCAGCAGGAAAACAGGATGAAAACACAGGAAGAAGCCAAATAAAAAATCAAAGTGGAAGAAGCTAAGAAACTGAACTCTGAATATTACTATGAAAAAAATACTACCATATGCTTTTTTTCCCCATCAATGAAAGAATGGCTTTATTTGGAGCAGTAAAGAATAATGAGCAAAGGAGGAGGGGGAAAAAGGGAAATTCAAAGATGTCCATGATGTTGAAGAAGAGGAAGGAATTAAAGAAAACCCAGTTCAACTACAGAAGACAAAATGAAGACCACACATATTGATACATACCAGTGAAGATACACAAAATAATTGGAAGAAATTGCAGGGCTTCAGAATCTACACCGTGTTTCCTGTTCTAATTTTCCTAGTAAGGGAAGAAAGGAATGCACAGCCAATCATTATTTCCTCTTAAGTATTCCATCAGACTTTCTTACATCTGAAAGTATTAAAATAGAGACTGAATGCCAGTGACTGAGTACACAAGCAATGTCAGCAAAATAATGTCGCTCTTAGAGATAGTAGCATGTTACCATATTTTTAAAAGTCTTGAATGATGATTGTACCTTTATTTTTCATGGCACAGTTTGGGAGGTGTATAATGCTGGTATTACTTCAGAAGAAGAAATGGTAGGTGTATTCTTTTTCTGCAAGAAAAAGGAAAAGTTAGCATGTCTTAGCGTATTTTTAACCTGATTAAGCCTCATCCTTTTGAATTACCATACCAAATTCCATACAGTGGCTATAGGGCTGATAGTAGCAGTTTGTCCATCTCTCCATTAATTAGGAGCACAGCTTTCTTCTATCTATTGGTATCCTAATTGTTGTAAACTGAATGAGTAAATAATCACCTGGTCATATTTGGTCAGCTCCCTAAGTCATTAGAAGACAGACAACGTTGCTGAATTTTGTAGAAATATTTACTGCTGTGAAGGGTGGTGGGGTGGATGCTCAGTACTGAGTTTCCTGCTGGGGCTTTTTTAAATGATAAGTTTATCTAGTCTTTATTTTCCTAAGTGTCTCCTCCAGCTGTGCAGTTATAATTCCAAAGTGTCATGTACTGTCACTTCTGCATAAATGAATACCTAAGACCTGCTGAGTAATTATAAAATAACCTCATAATGAAATTCAGAAAAGTGTTCTAATTAAATTTTAAAGTTCCTTAACAAATATTCTACTTAAAATGAGAATTTTCCACTCATATGTTCTAGTGAATTCTCAGAACACATTACTAAAAAGATATAAATGATACAGTAAATAAAAATAGGTGTTTTCACACTGCCAGTGCTTTGGAAACCATTCGCAAACAAATAAAGCTCACACAATAATTCAAATACTAACTTATGCCAGAATACTAGAATAAACACATGAATTTCTTAATAAATCTTTTTTTTGTAAACAAAAGTGCAGGAAGCTTGCAGGGGCTGACACCCATGTAATTCAGTATTTTATCCCTGAAAATATGTAGTGCTGGGTGCTGAGGGTAGGGCATGGTAACCCTATAGTGTTACCTCTCTGATTCTTTCAGCAGTCTCAGAGCTGAGAATGCTCTCACCAGACACTGTACCTTAGGACTTAATAATCCATCGTAGAAATTAAAAAAATGCAACAATTGGACTACCCTTTGCAGGAAGGTTTGGTAAAAATGCTGGCTAAAACCAGGATTCTTGTATACTATCTCTAATTCAGTGACCACCACACCTTTATTCCAGGAATAATTATTTTATCAATGTGAGATGTATTCTTATTGTTTGCATTGGTATCATAGGCCTTATTCAGGACAATCTGGTTTAAAAAAAATTATATGATCACAGTCAATAATAAAAGTATGTTTAATACCATAATCTCCATGTCGGTAGTATTTCTAAACCAAACCAACTGCAACCAAAAACCTCCACACAAATTAGTCTGTCTAAGCACAAAAAACAACTAATTGAAAACCATAAGTAGCACAATAATATGAATTAATAATTATTCAGAATTCATGACAGTGCTACGTGAAATAATAATAATAGCATGAATCTGGAAGATCACTTTGACAATTTTTACCTTTGGTAGGGGTAGATAGAGTCATTCTAAGGAAAATTTTCATTAGGTTAGAAAAATAAATAGAACAAAATAGAAATGGTTTCATTGCTAAAACCAAACATCATTGGATAGAAGCCTTGCTGATAATTTAATCCTGCCTTCCATTTTCTCACTTTCCTATACTACTCATAATTCCTCTTCTTTATGCTTTGTTTACTTGAACTATAAATTCATTAGGATTTGAACTACTTTTTTTAGTTATGTATCTATTAACTACCACATCTAATATTGCTCCTGCTCTTCTTTGGATCCTTTAAGTATATTACAGTACAAAACACATAACCATGTTTTCCTTAGAATCACTTGTGTTGAAACATACCATCTAGATCGTCTAGTCCAAGAGCTAACCTGGCACTGCCAAGTCTGCCACTTAACTTTGTCTCTCAGCACCACAGCTATATGTCTTTTAAATGTCCTCAGGGACAGCAATTCAACCACTTCCCTAGGCAGCCTGTTCCAGTGCCTGACAGGATAAATTTCCTATATCCAGACTAAACCTCCTTGTGCAACCTGAGGCCATTTATTCTCTTCCTTACTTGGCAGAAGAGATATGCTTCCACCTCACTACAGCCTCCTTTCAGGTAGTTATAGAGAACAGTAAGGTCTCCCTTCAGGCTCCTCTTGTTCAGGCTGAACAGCCCCAGTTCCCTCAGCTGCTCCTCATAAGACTTGTTCTCCAGACCCCTCACTGGCTTGGCTGTCCTTCTCTGGAGCTATTCCAGAACCTAACTATCATTCTTGTCTAGAGGAAGTGGAAGCATGCAGCAAATCATAATTTTGTAAAGGGCTATCTGAGGGCAGATACTCCTGAACTGCTGAGTATTTGGAAAGAATAATAGGAAGCAAAACCTGGAGATACATGTAAGATGGAGGCAAGGGTCAAATAGATAGAGAAAACGGAAATTTGAGTATGTGGAGGTGCACAGAGGTAAAAGGACTAAACAGCTAAAGTGAGATACTTGAATAGGTGATGATGATGGCAAAGCAGTGGATGTGGTCTACCTTGATTTCAGTAAAGTATTTGACACTGTCTCCCACAGCATCCTTGCAGTTAAACTAAGAAATGTGATCAAGCAGTGAGGTTGACTGTGAACTGGCTGAAGAAAAGAAGCCAGAGAACTGTGGCCAATCAAGTGGAGTCTCCCTTGTAAGCATCTCCCTTACAAGGAATGACTGAGGGAACTAGATCTCTTTAGCTTGGAGAAGAGAACACTGAGAGGTGACCTAATTGATATTTATAAATAGGGATAGGGTGAATGTCAAGAGGATGAAGCCAGGCTCTTCTCAGTGTCCTTCAATGATAGGACTCAAGTAATGGGTGCAGGATGGAACACAGGAGATTCCATGGGAATCTGAGAATGACCTTTTTGACAGTAAGGGTGACAGAACACTGGAATGGGCTGCCCAGAGATGTTGTGGAGTCTCCTACTCTGGAGACATTCAAAACCTGTCTGGATGCATTCCAGTATGACCTAGTCTAGGTGTTCCAAACAGGGAAAATACAGAGGAACAGCACAAATGATCATTGGTAGAGAAAATATGTGGTGAAGATGGGTTGAAAGAAATTAGATTGTTTACCTCAAATAGGATTGGGAGAGGAATGGGGAAACACAATAGTCTTCAAATACATTCAAAAATTTTAAAAAATTATTACATACTGATATAAATTAATGTATTTTCTGTGTCTGCAGCAAGACAGGAAGGAATAGGCTTAAATTACTGCAGCAAAGATTCTGATTAGACAGAAGGAAAATATTCTTACATATAGTATCTGCAGAGACCTCAAAGAATCCACTATGTAACTGGAAAGGTGGTGGGCTCTATGACTGAAAGATCCTTCACAACAGGTTAGGCCAGGTAAGTTGAAAAAGCTGTGAATGTGGCTGTGTGTTTTGATTATATGTCAATCCCTTCAAATGTATTTTCCTAAGTCTGTAAATTTATAAGCAGGTATAAAGTTTTTAAAGATTATAATCCAGAAGAACATTGAAGAGTACCGAAGCTAAAGCTATTCCTAAAGCTGTCCCAGAGGTGAATCTGTTTTACCTAGAAAAATTTGGCATACCTGAAGGGCTTACTTTTATCAGAAGTGGACTGTGTTTTATGAGTGTGCCATCTCCACTTACCCACATCTCTATACTCCTCTCTGCATCTACCACTTAGAGTTGCCAATGCATTTTTACCATTGTAGTCTTTATTACTCTAGGGACTTCTGCATCAACATCTCCTATCACTCAGTAATCACATCACTTCAAATATAGCAGGTATCTCAGATATAGAATTAGCTTATTTGAATACTCTGGACTTTAGAGTTCCAAACTCTGCAAGAAATGGTGGAGTAGAAAGGCTGACTGTAACCGAAATTGACACTTCTGTGATATCCAGAATTCAATCCACAAAGATTACCTCCAGTAGCAGAAAACTGGAGGTTTTCCAGTTTTCAGGATCACAATCTGATTTTAAACCATTATTAGTAATTTTTTTTTAAAAAGCAGCAGGCAAAATGCTTATATTATCCACGTTGTGCAAGCATGAAATCTTGATTTTTAGAATTCTTTTTGTGTTGTAAAAGTAAAGTTTGCAGTTTTCACATTAATAAGTATTCCTTCCTGCTTCTTTTACTAGATTCACTTATATAAATCAGTTTTAAATCTAACAAAGACAGTGAAATTAAACTGATAAAACAAAATTTGAAAAAAAGAAAATAGAATGCAAATTTTCCTATTCAATATCCAGCATTTGCTAGAAAAGAAAGCACAAAAGAGAATGGCATTTAGAAGGAATACACAGGCAGAGAACTATACCCATCTTGTCCAGATCCCACTTTACTATTAAATGGTTGAGGTGAACCTGCAACTGTTCTTCCAAGTGACTTGTAGTCATTGGCTAAAACAACCTGTCCTAACTCAGATGCTACTGTTCAAGTGGGACACCATAGCCCATTTTTCACTTGTTCTTGGTTTTCCTGTGGCCTGGTTTAAGTTAAAACAGAGCAAATTTCCTGGTTTGTAACTTCACTTTTCAGCTAGGTCTCTGATTGTCTGAAATCTGAAAATATTGCTAAGAAACTGTTAGCTCTGGGAGAGATAAGAGCTGATTATACCAAGGTAAGAGGTTCTTACTTACATTTATTACTATGACAACCAAGGTCAGCTAAATTCATAATTTACCCCATTTGAAGGTCAGAATTGGAAAGACATAGAGGGGTGCCGTCTGCAAGGATGAGTGGTCAGGGCAGGTGACCCAGATTGACCAAGAAGAGTATTCCATCCCATCTGCCCCATGCTCAGTATAAAAGCTGAGGGATCAATAGGTCAGCCCCCTTTTTTTGACGACCAATATCCAGGAAAGACTCTGTCTATCCATCTCCCTTTGACCCTGATCCAGCTCTCCTGACTCCAGATCTGGCATCAAGATACCACCTTGACCATCGCTGACCCCAGTCTGGGACTTCCCTTGTATCTGCTGGAGACTTGATCATCATCCTAGGATCTTGATGCGGTGTTCTATATGTTGCATATATATTTTTATCTCTTACCTTTTAATTTTACTTACCATTACATTATCTATTAAAGTAGTTTAGAATTTTTCTAAACTCATGAATCTCTTTATTCTGTTCCTCTCTTTTGAGAGAGGACAGATCTATCATCTGGTGTGTCCTGCTGGACTAAACCTTAGATACCCTGTAACAGGTAATGAACTGTTTGTTTTTTGGAGAATTCATATTCTTTTGAAGATTGAGTTACATAGCTCATTTTATCCAAATCTTCAGTAAGTCCCTTATCTGCAGTGGGATTACCAGTGCACATAGCTGTTGAACTGTGACTACTGACCCTTTTTCAAGATGCCAGTTATTTTAAAAGCAGTGTGCCCTGTCTTCATCAGTATGTACAATACATTCATTAAACTGTGCCTTTGAAAGAATTATGTTTATGAACCCCTTTCTTTTTCCAGGACATCCTAACCAGGCCAAGACGTCTATCTTGAAACAGCACTGCTGAAAAAAACAGTAAATGCTATTACATGAATGTATCTATGCTAGCCTTGCTGTTATAGTATCTAAATAATACATCCAAATCAGTATTTAGATGAGTAACAGATATTTAACATTTGTTTCGAATCAATTCAGTTAATGTTGATAATATAGATTTCAGGAAGTGGCAGATTTCTCCAATTATGTTTCAAAACAATGACAATGTTATTAGCTGTATTAACATTTTACAAGTAGTCTGGCTGTCATTAAAAATAATAAGCCAGCTTTTCCAGTTCTTCTGGTTTGTCTGTACAGATATTTTGCATTCTTCAGCAAGAGCTGTAAGACTCTTTGAGATTTTAGGAGCCTCTGCGTGTGTGATGCAGAATAGGACAAGGGGCAATGGTTTTAAACTAGAGCAGGGCAGGTTTAGGTGAGACATTAGGAAAAAGATGTTCACCATGAGGATGGTGAGGCACCAGAACAGATTACCTGGAGAGGTGGTGGAGATATTAGCTATCAGGCTCAGTGAGGCTCTGAGCACCCTGATCTAGTGCAGGATGTCCCTGCTCACTGCAGGGGGTGTTGGACTACATCTCCCTTGAAGGTCCCTTCCAACTCCATGATTCTGTGATTCTGTGAATTTGTTCTTGCTGTAAGATAGAAAAGACTTTGTGGTAACATTGTCACAGCCTTTCACACTTACTTTATGTATTTCATCTAGGACCAGAAAACAGTGTATTTAAGTGAATTAGGAAAAGTTCTATAATGTGACACTGCCAATGATGACGTTTGCTTTTGTTCTGAAACCAAGAACGTTTCTTTCCTCAAACATGTTTTAGTTTTCTTTTTGTAACTCATGAAAATATCTTTTGAAATGTATGCTTATTTTGATAAAGATGCTTTTAATAGAATTGCACAGAAACATTGCACAGAATTCATTTGTGTTTTCAGGGTTGTTTGTATTTGCATTATTTTTCTTAATGCAGTTCCAGTAAGGAATAGAAATGGTCCTTAAAAGAGGTACCTAGAACATAAAGTAATTATTCTGTGTACTCTGACTTGGTGGAGGGAGGGCTGTGCCTTTTTTTCTCTCCAATAACAGTTTATTACCTATTTTCATGTGAAAAGGACTAAAATAAATCCTATCAACCCTATCTTGATTTAAACAGGAGTCTATCAATTTCCTGTTCAAAAAATCCCCATGCAATTATAGTAAAAATTTTTACAGTAGCTTGAACAACACAGATGTAAGTAGTTCATTAGAGGATAGTCACTAGACTTGTGCCAGAGGAAGCAGAGGAAATGCTCTTTTCTACTCATGAAGATGGGAATTTATTATACTTTTTAGCAAATAATTTGGTTTTACAGTACATTACCAGGAATTAGTGAGATTGGTTTTGTCTCTAATTAATTTTTTTTAAATGTCCTTAGTCTATTTTGAAAAATTTTGAAGTGGATCTTTATTATGGTTACAAAATTATATAAAAGAGCATTGCAGTCTTAAAATGAGGGTCACAGGTGGAATGTAGCAAGGCTAATATGAAAGGTAATGGAAAAATCCAGTACTTGTGTTCACTACTTAAATGACATGACTGGGTAAATGGATTTCTCTACTTCCTAGAAGTGTGCTTCTACATTAGTCTAGCAGCAATTAGAGAGAAGAGGTTGCTCTGCAAATTGGCTCTGTGAACCATGTAGTTAATTTTTATTGTGTACAACATAAAAAATTGCTCTTAATCAATCCACCTCAACTTTTAGTCTAAAAATTATTTATTATCCCTTTCAGCCTAGAGCACTTCTAAAATGTTTTCCCAAAATTAACTAAAAGGAGGTGATATTTGTATCGATACGCAGATTATAGTTGTGTAAGGTAAGTCTTGAAAAGCTAGCAATAAAGAGACTACATTATTACCAAAGAGTTCTCAACAAATTCATTAATGCTTTTAGAATAATTAGTCCACTTTTCAGATGTAATAGCGGTCTCTTATTTAATAAATAAATGATGTACCACTTGATGACAACAATAATGAAATAGCTAATTTTAAAAAAAATAAAATAGATTATTTTGAACTTTCCTTTTTGACAGACAGCAAGTTACCTATTAAATACAGGTTCTTTTTAGCTTTTATTTCCTCCGAAGCCTACAGTGTGACTTATGCTTTTGTGGACAGTAATATTGTGGATTGGTTTAAAGATGGGCATTAGTTCCCACAACCTGAAGAAACCATTGTAAGGTAAAAGGAGTGGGAATCAGGAGCATTGACTTCCGTGGCAGGCTCTCTGTTTGACAGCAGGAAATTATTGAATATCTATGCCTTATTTTCTGCAGTGTACATTGCAATGATGTTCATGCCAGAAATAATGAAAGAATTAATTAATTACACTTGAGATCCTCTGATGAAAGAGGATCTAAAAAAATCCTGGTCTAAAAATGTTATTGTGTGAATGTGTATTTTGAGTCCAGTTTTGTAATCCTCTGGAAAATAATGAAATTATCAGAGATGGTGAAAGATGAGAATTCAATTTCATTGAAACAGTCAAGCCGTTAAATTTTGTTCTGTTCTGCACTGCAATAAAACAAGATCTATTAAAGCATTTTCACAAGCAAAATTGTATTGAAATATCAATTGCTGGATAAAATATTCAGATTTTCAATTTCTTCCTCTCTCATTTGAAGTAACTGACTGAAACTAGATTTAAATATTTACTGATCAATTATATCCTACTTACAGTGTGCTTGCACACAGTCTCTAAGTGATTGTGGCTTCTGGATCAGTTTTTAGTTTTGCTGAAAGTAGTGGAAACTCAAGTAAATCATATTCAAAATGTCATAATGTTCCATTTCATGTGCAATAACAATATTTTAAAGTTGAAAGTCTGTCAAGATAGGTAGATGTCTTCTGTAACTGTTTAAGAAGTAAACTAATGTGGTCATCCTGGACAACATATGTGAAAATTACTTGTATCTGAAGTACATGATTGCTCCCCTCACCATAGAACTGAGCAGAGAGCAAGTGAATAGCTTTTATTCCGACTCATAAATAGATCAAGGGAAACATGTAGGCAGGTAGAAGAAAATAAGACTTAACACCAGTATTATGGGAGCTTTGAAGAATATTATTATTTCTTTTGGAACTCACATTAAATAGCTTAGCTTAGTTTCCACCATGCTTATCAGCTTGGAATCATGGATTTCTAAGCATAAAACATGGAAGTAATTAGATGTAATTAGTGTACATCTTTATATAAACATGGATGTGTGATTTTCCCATTTGTTCTCAAAACACAGGAGAGTTATGGAACTGAATTATTTACCTGTTTGTTGATACACAGCTGTCAATCTCTGGCAAGTGTGACTTGTTCTGCTTCTTGGAGATCTTGGCCGCAACTCAACTTAATATCAGCTCGTAAAGAAAATCAAATTTTTTCCATACACTTCAACATCCTGTGACTGAAACCAAAGTATGTCTCATGTCACTTCCACTCAGAAGTGACTGCAGATGTGGTTCTATGTCTGCCACTCTTTTTCTGCTTCCTAAACTTCAAAACTAATTAGGGCTTGGCTGGCAACTGAAGCTTGCAGGGGCTGGCAGTGGCCATGAGCAGCCACACTCTTCCAGGCTTCTGCACTGGTCCCACAGGACAGCTTGCCAGACCTGTGTATTCCTAGGGGTCCCTGAAAAAGCAGGAATCAGAAAGGATCATATTTTCCAGTCTTAATCTCTCAGGCAGAGCAGAGGAGGAGGAGCCCATTGGTGAATCCACACTCAGGAAACTAATTTTCCAAATAATTGAGTCAACAATCTTTTCTGACAAAAGGTCTAGAATTTCCTGTGAGAAACTATTATACCATAAGTGGATAAATAATTCAGCTGGTAGGTGGGCAGCAGAACTTTCTGGGATACGTATAACAAAGAATTCATATTCTGGTTAAATTTATTAGTCCTTCAAGGTCTTGCTATGCTTTTTGTTACAAATAATGGTCTGGTAGAAATCCAATGACTAACTGCAGCTGCTATTGCCTTGTGGGTGGGTTGTGACCCCAGGAGGAACAACATGACACTAAGAGATGGCTTCAGGCTGGATGCTGAGGCCACTTGTAAACACTAGAATCATAGAATGCCAGGTCTGAAACTTCTATGGAGTTCCAGAAGGAAGAGGCTGGTCCTTGTGCTCAGGGCTGCAGGCAGTCCCAGGGCTGGGTCGGTCAGGGGCATTGTGCTGACGCATTTTTCACAGAGATTCTGCCACAGGGAGAGCCTGAAGAGCCAGATGACCACAAGGAGACACAGGCAGAGACTCTGGCTGACCATGGGGCATGCACTCCCATGAGGGAGAACACTGGAAGCTTGTGATGTCTGGCAATGGTAGCTCACCTGCTGCTCCACCTGCAGATTTGCAGATGCACAGTAGGCATCTCATAGTAGCTGAGGGGCAGAAAGCTTTGGAGAAGCATTAGAACCCAAATCCTACAGGAGCACAGGAAGGAGGAAGAGACTCATAGCAGGCGACTTCTGTGGTGCTGTGCTATCCCTCTTTCTCCCCCACTGGTTAATGTTCAAGCCATAACCTTCAGTGGGAGTTGTGACGAACTGCTTCTGGACCTAGGAGGACAGCTGGCAACACAGCAAGAGCATTGTTTGCTGTGCTTTCTGTCACCATCTCCTCTTGAGTGTGAATGCTTTCTATGCTTCTACTCCTTGATGTGGAGAGATGGCTTGGACTAGGTCCAGCCGTACCTAGACCCCACTCTGAGAAGGAGTTTAGAAGGCAAGTGGGTCCTTTTGGAACCTCATGACTCAATGGGAGGGTCCCCTTACAGCTTGTCTGACTCTATCCTCTATGCAGTAAATAACGGAGTGTTCCTTGACATTAAATCTCATAAATCACTGTTGCACTTACTATTAAGCTTTGTTAATTCACTGTCTTATATTAATAAATATTTCATTATTTCTCTCTTACCATTTAATCACTGTCCATGCCAACTTCAGAAGCTCACAGCAGGCTAGCCTGACTTGCTGCTTGTGTGGAGCTTAGATCTGGGAACCTCTGGTTTATCCATCACTCGGACTACTTTTTCTGCTGCCAAGCTCTCACATCTCCAGTGATACAGCTAAGGCATGGTTCTGGAGGGGAGATTTGAGTGCCTGATAATCCAACTTGGGTTTCATCTGCCCTGCAGGTTCAGGGGGAAATACCTGGAAGGGAGATGGTGGATTCTGCAGATGAGCATCAGCTAATGCATTGTTGCACAACAAGTGTCACAGACAGGAAGAATCTGGCTTTTATGGCTAAAGGACGCACTTTGTGGGTTGGAGATTTCTGGGAAGAGATGAGATCCACCCGACAAAACAGTAAGAGTATCTTTGTCAACTGCCTGGACAAAGGGCTGATGAGAGCTTTAAACTAGGAATGGTGGAAAAAAGGAGGTGGTGACCCACAGTTAAGTGAGGACTTGTTGGATCAAGAGCAAGAGAAACTTCAGAAATGCTAAAATGGAGAGAAGACAATCTCAAGTGTGAAAGTGTATGCAGCATGAGAGACAAGTACAAGGGAGAAGTACAGCATGTGCAGTCACACATGCTGGACTGTTGCTGGGATTTTAGAGGAGGACCCCTGAATATAACAGAAGAAGTCTTAGTGCAAATGGTAGCAAAGTATTTCCCTTCTATAGGAACATGCTGTTTACATAATAAAAAAAATTACTTTTCAACAATTGACTTGTTAGTTGAAAGGCAATAATTGCTAGGGCAACACTGAAACAAACAAGAACAAATAGCAAATAGATAAAACACATTATATAAAAGACAGAGGCAAATATTTTCTAAACAGAGATGGCTTAAAATTATAGCAAACATCTTAATTAGGTGTTTTTTAATTTTTTTTCATAATCTGTGACAGGCAAGGGAAACAAGCAGAGCTTCTTTTGTGTTTCACCAAAATGGATTTAAAGGATAATTGCATCAGGCTATTCCATTCTAGCACACCTCCAGTCACCCTTCTTACTGTAATGAAAAGTCAGTGCTACTTTTCAAAGCTATTTGCCTGTGTAGTCTAATCTCTTCCTATATCAGTAACTAAAATTTCTTACTGTCATTTAATTATTTCTTAAGTATAAAGAGGTACCAGTGGGTCTCACGACAGCAGCTTGTAACTCTCAGGGCCTTTCTAAATTCTGTTTATGAATTTTCCAGTGCTAACAGTGTCACTCATCAAAACATTCCAAATCACTATCTCAGTGATAAAAATACAATTTCATTGTCAAGTTGTAAGTTGGCAATCAAGTCTGTAAATTGGAACCATCTAAATACTGAAGCTCCAGATGACCTGTAGAAGATATTAATAAAAGAAATCTTTTGAAAACTTATTGCCTCATGAACTTGCACACAATGCATTTGAGGTGTCAGTAGGAGAAGTGAATTTCACAGCTAACAAAACTTCACTTATTTGTTTTTGTTTTTATCCTATCATTAAAACAGCAGACAAAACCATCTGTTTGTGTCAAACACAAGTGTATGTCTGAAGAGAGCAGTTAAGTTCCTTAAAAGGCAGCATGGAATTTTCTAAACCTGATTAAAAAAACTTTTTACATTGTATTGTGGACTTTTGCAAACTGGCCAGCCAGAAACAGTGACATTGATTCTTGCCCTCCTGCCTTTGCCTACAATATTGTGGGTGGCTGCCAGGCTCTGTGCATCTTACAGATTCTACAGACAAAGTAGAGTGTGTTATGGGAGAAAGAAAGGAAAACAAAAACACGGTTTCTCCTATGAAATGGTGATTTAGATGTAGTGCTGTGTTGCCGGGCTTCAGTCAGTATGTTTTATGAGCTGAAACAGTACCAGTGCCTTTGTTGTCTTGCCTCATTTCAAATGACCAGTGCTATTTAACCACAAGGTCATAACAACCACCTCAGAAGCCCATTGAAATCAGGTGAAATACCCTCATGTGCAAAAGTTTTCGAGTTGCACTGGAAGACTCCAACCTATCATTCAAGAAATGCTTATTATGAGAAACATTTAGTGTTTTGTGGTGTACTATTCCTTGTTTATTAATGCATCAGATGGCTTGGGATTCACACAGATTTGTACTACAAATGAGTAATATATATTGGGTTTTCTTTCATTTATAACAAGTTGTTTTTCCTCATTAGTCTCCAACAAGTCCTTCTCCTTTTTTTGCTTTGCACATTCCCCCTGGAAAAGCTTTCTGGGTTACTCTGACATACATATTGACTGAAGATCAATATATATGTTGAAGAGCAGCGCTTGACAATTTGGTGTCTGAGGGTCACATTACTTTCAGTACAAGCCATCAAGGAATCCACTCAGGACTTAGTAAAATACATCCCTGCACACATTAAAAAAAATAATCTTCACCTTCATGCATAAATTTTCTTTTGTTACATTAAGACTAGTCAAAGTTAAGACCAATGTTTTCACTTGTGCCATTTGTTTTGCTTAAAGTCTCAGCTGTGGATTTAAGGATGTTCAAAGTATGTTTTGAAGAAATATTCTCTTCCTCATAGTTTTGCTCAGCATTTCTTTTTTAAATATCCCTTTTGATTGGAAAGCTTGATGTATTCCTATATTTCTTTGAAATTTGCAGCTTGCAGGTCAAAATGGAAAATGTAAAATCTGGAGACAAAAGAAAAAAACCCCAACCAACAGCCAACAGCTGTCAAACAAACATTACCAAGCATTCCTATTCTGTGATGTACAGAAGAAGTTTTAAAAATATGTATTTAGAAATCAATGTGTTCAGATCCACTGGCTAATATCAGTGAGACAAAACAACATGTTCTTTGTCTGGCTATACTCAACTGCAATATTGCACCTTCTTGACCTACCTCCTTGTTATTTTGTAGATTAGGAATAGACTGACCTTTTACAGTCATTGTTAGTCTTATTTCTGCTCCTTAAGGAAGCTTCATATACATGCCTTTAAGAAAAGGCATGAAATCCATAACCTTTAAAGTTAACATTAAAATCTATGTCTCACTATTAGGTGATTTTTTTTTTTCTTTTGTTTCACACCTGCATCTCCTCTAAAAGGGTGAAACTGGTGTGGTCTCTGATGCCTGTTGGAAGTCAACATTAATACTGACAGAAATATCCCTTGACCAGAAGTTATCAATTTACCAAAAAAGCATGAGGGCAGGATAAAACAGAGGTCATAGTGACAGGCAGGATCTGTCTGCAGGTTTCTCCTGCACCCTGCATGGGTTGAGTCTGTGCTGTGGCTGAGAGAGGTATGTGAAAAGGCACAGCATGGCACAGCACTGGGCTGCCAACACCTGCCTGGGTTACATGTATTGAGGACCACCGACTTCTGGGCAATGGTCTGATTTGGAGTAACGTAAGAGTCAAAAGAGACAGCAGCACAAGCCTACAGTCTCCCTAGCAAATTTGTTCTGGTTTTATGACCTGTGAGTTATACGCTCCTTTTCCTGCTGTGTGACTCTGAAATCTCTTTCAGGATTTGGCCTGTTTCAAGAACATTCCATCTACTATAAATAAAACAGTTTGCTTTGTGCAAGATCTTCTGCTAATGATGCAGAAAAGCAGTGCATTTTTTGTCTCCAGAGTCTAATCTTCTCCCTAGGAACTCAGAACTTTAAACAAAACTAAAAATAGCTGCTTAACTTCGCGGGTGGAGAGGGACTTAAATGATTTGCCTTCAATTCTTCTTGGTTTTTAACGATCTTTAATGTGCTTACTTTATCAGGCAGTTCTTCAGCGTAATCTATCAAGAACCAGGTTGAGATGATCACCAGAGTTAGTGGTTCCTATATTTAATATTATAACTTCAAACTTCTGGGTACAATAATAAAATTACTTTGCTGCATTATGCATCCTCTGGTTTTTTTAGTCCCACTAAATGGAAAAAAGGTAAATATAATGGCCACTTAAAAAATACATTTAAAAATATAATGGCCTCCGGAAATACAGGCCAGTCAGTCTCACCTCTGTGCCTAGCAAGAGCATGGAAAAACTAGTGTCCCATCACAAGCAGTGTGACTTAAACAAAGGCAAATCACGCCTGACAAAATTGGTAGTCTTCTAGGATAGAGTCATAACTTCAGTGAACAGGGGAAAACCAACTGATGTTGTCTGCTCGGACTTCTGCAAAGCCTTTGATACTGTCCCACAAAAAATTCTGGTCTCTGAGAAGAAAAGGTGGAGTTTCAATGGATGAACCACTCAACAGATATAGGAATTGTGTGGTTGGTTGCAATCAAAGGGTTGTGGTCAATGCCTCAATATCCAAGTGGAAACAGTGACAAGGAGAGATCCTCAGCAGCCAGCATTGGGATCAGTGCTGCTTAACATCTTTTTTGGTGACACAGAGGAAAAGAGTGCACCTTCAGCAAATTTGCTGGTGACATCAAGCCATTTGGTGTGGGATGCCATGAAAGGATGGCATCCAGAGGGCTTTATGAGATGAGAAGTGGGCTTGCTCCAACTGCACAAAGTTCAACAAGACAAATGCAAGGTCCTGCACCTTGGATGGAGTAATACCAAGCTGAGTGGAGAATGGATCAAGGGAAACCCTGCTGAAAAGGACTTGGGGATGTTAATGGATGAAAAACTTAATACAATCCAGCAACATGCATGCACAGCACAGAAGGCCAATTCTGTCCTGGCCTGCAGCAAGAAAAGCAATAATCAGGAAGTCAAGGGAGGTGATTCTCCTCATCTGCTCCTCTCCTGTGTGACCCCACTTGGAGTACTACACCCAGTACTGTGTCCCAATGCAGAAAGGATAGAGAACTGTTGGAGTGGTCTAGAGGAGGGCCACAGAGACAATCAGAGGACTAGAGAAGGTAACCTATGAAGACAGTCTGAGAGGGCTGGGGTTGCTTAGCCTGGAGAAGAGAAGGCTGCAGGAAGACCTTATAGCAGTCTTCCACTACCTAAAAGAAGCCTGTGAGAAAGATGTAGGAGAAAGACTTTTTGCCATACTGGACAGAAATAGGATGAGAGGGAACAGTTTGAAAATGAAAGAGGGAAGATTCAGATAAGATGTTAGAAAGAATTTTTTTACCTTGAAGATGGTGAGACACCAGAACAGGTAGCTCAGACAAGTCATGGATTCCTATCCCTGGAAATGTTCAAGGCTAGGCTGGACAGTACTTTCAGCAATCTGGTATAGTGGGAGGTGTCCCTGCCCATGGCAGGGGGGTTGGACCAAATGATGTTTGAAATGCCTTCCAACCCAACTCATTCTATTATTCCACTTGAAGAGACTTCCAAAAGATGTCATAGCTCTTGTCCAAACTCTCAGAGTTATTTGGGAAATTAAAACATTCAGCTTTAATTTTAGCAGAAGAGTTATTTATCATGTCTTAAATAATTTCAGTGAACCATGAGTAATGCTGAATTAAAACAGCATTTTTGCTTGTCTTTCTTTTTTCACAGATTACAAAAGATCCAGAATTGGATTTTTACGCATTAGAAGCTAAACAGGAATAAGGCAGTTTGTCAGTATAGTTTACTTCAATGTCTACAAAAAGTGAAACATGTCCAAGTCTCATAATTGAGAAATAATAACTTTTTTGGTCCTGGCATGAGCACATGCAAATGACACATATGTATCTCCTATGTTCTGTGATCATCAGCAGGTAATTTTAATCTTTTTTAATTAAGAGGAGAATTAAAAGCTCATGAATGATTGCACCCTCAGATGAGCCTATCACATGCACTTGCTTTTATTTGAATTTGCAATATATATATTAAAAAAATGACATTAGCGTGAAGATTTTGTATATAGGGAACTACTTAGATAGTTATATAAAAATCATTGATTGCTTTCATCCGATTTCTCCCATTGATGGTGATTGGTATACAATAGCCTAAAAGTGTGGAAACACTCTTGCCTTTTGTCATTGTAGGCCTCTCTCCTTTCTCACAGCCTGTCTTGAAATGCCAAACATGTAAATAGAGATAAACCCATCTTGTTACACCACTGTCCCTAGGCATCCACTCCCCTAGGTCACCCTTCTCAAACCCTGCTCTTGGTATACACTAATGCCTAGTGGCCAAACAGCTGACTGACTTTATGTTTCTGAATCACCCTGGCTTTTTCGTTTTTTTTCAGTGGCCCTGATAGAGTCCCGATTTCATACAAATCAAATTACTTTTAGAGGAGACCCACCATCTTCAACCTTAAAATACCACTCATCAGATTACAAGTCTTCCCATCAGCAGCTTTGCTTAATTCCATGAAGAATGCATCTCGTGTCTGGTGCGAGGTTTGATTTGCTTACAGCTGGCTGGATGCACAACAAGGTTCAGTACTAATCAATTACTAGCTTTGCACTAGGATGAAGCAGCAAGACAAATTTTTTAAAGATGGTGTTCAGAAAAATAGCATGAGGATTTTGTCTGTAGTCTAAAAATATACTAATCCATTACCAAGAATAAGAAGGATTTGGTTGAAGCAGAGCAAGACGTTTGATTGCAAAAAGGAGTGTTACAGTTCCGGAGACAGATACTTGAAGATGCACTTTTAATAGAGATATTATAGAGAACTCATAATCACAGACATGTTTTTCTTCCTTCTCTCCATTCTAAAAATCAAAGGAAGAAAATCTGTACCATTTTTATCTGAGAGATTTACTGCATTCCATCCAGAAAAATTCCTTTTTTAAATTTTAAAACCAAAAGTTTCTACAAGTTTCATTGGGTAAATTTAACAAATTCAGAGGTGCGGGTCAGTTCAAAAGTAGAAGTTAATGATGGAAGAAAGACACAAGGACAAGGTGGCCCAACAGCTGCAGTGAAGCAACCACATTGCTTTTTTGAGGCTGCTCCTCACTACATTTCTCTTTCAATGGTCAAGAATTCTATGAGGTATTACTGATAAAAATCCATTCAAACAAAAGGGGTTTTGGAAAACTATACTATGTCTAATTTCAGGAAGATTGGAAGCTTATGGAAAATGTGTTTCCTATCATAAAGACCTGAAACTTGAACTCTCTTTTGTATTGACTGCTCTTATTTCATGGCAACTATTATTTAATATAGCAGCATTTATAATGTGTCTTTGACTTGCTCATTTGTGATCTATTCCCATCAATATCTGCTACCTATATGGATCACACAAATACTATTTTAGAAAGAAAATGTATTTAGGAGCTTAATACCTGGATAGTAAATATTTACTAGGCACTTAAATTATTGTTTTAAATCAGTTCTTGCAGTATGGAGGGAATGTTTATCCGTCAGCTGCTCAGTATTTATTTTAAGCATATCAAACCACCTCAGGAATATTCAGTGCACAAAAATCTTTTAATGTTTGAGAGTATTAAATTTGCAAGTCTAAATTAATGCTAAATTGCATTTACATAATGAATTTGCCACAAATGGGAATTTGTTTTGAAAGCGTAGCTGTTAATATATGCAATTGAACTTGAAGACACAACACATTATTATTGCCAGCATTGATAATTGTGACTACAGAGTTTACAGACCATTACAGCCCTTTACTTGTCTGGTTGCTAAACCTTACTTGCAGCGTCTGTGTTTCACAATTAATCAGCATGTACCTGTGTTCCCAGATAAAAAAGGTCTGCTAAGTAGACTCAAATAGGTTTTGCTTTGATTCTTAGGAATATAATAACGCTAGAACCCCTATTATCATAAATGCGAAAAGACAGCTGGATGGAAGTAAAATTATTGAACAAAGGGTTAGGCAATGATTTCTGTCTTTGCTGATTTGAAATATCTACAAGAAAAACTATGCTGAGATCAAATACTCTTTAGTGTTAGGATTACTATATGACGAAAAGTTTATAAAGTCAACCAAGGCATCTAGCCGTTTGGTTGTCTCTGAAATCGATGGAAACTTGTGGCTAAATCCTTCTAACATTTTGCAGCCGTAAATCCCATTGTGATTTCCAATACTAGAAGCCATTTCTAAATTTGTCACGATAATGTCAGCTATTTGATTTGCAAAACTGAACATCCTTATTACTCTATTACTTGCTTTTAGAAAATATGCCTTGATTAGTATTAACAATCAATGATGTTCTAAGTATTCTAAGCATATAAAGTATTCAGGTGCTTCCTGCAGCCTGATTAAATTTGTGTACATTTTGATTCTCTAAAGAAATTAGACTTCACTTTTTTCTTCCCCCGTCATCTACTGTTAGACTTTTTAATCCACAGAAATGTTGAAATTATCACCTCTCCTCTACCTTCAACTCATTTGTTCATTAATTAAGAAAAGAAATGAAACTCAAAAGTTTGTCTACAAGCACCTACCTGACAGTCACATAAAATAATTGAAGCCAGGGAATTATTTGAATCTGAAAACAATGTTCAAGCTGGACCACATTTTTATTCCTTTGCTGACCTCTGCCTGTTTCAACACACAAATATTTACACAAATACAATAATTCTAATAGCAAATTATGCCATCCCCTTACACATTATTAATGCAAATACATAAATCAATCTATTGCTTAGAATGTGTACAGTCAAAAGCTCTTGAACTGTATTTATTATTATTATTATTTGTCACCCCAGTACTTGTTTCTTGAAGGAGCTTGAATTTTTCTGCGTTATTTTGCTTCTGTGACTGGACAGGTCTTAATATAGTGCCATTTCATAATACGTAATTTCAAATTTCATTACGAAAAGTCTCCAAATTATACCTCCACAACCAAAATTAACACAATTTTCTACAAGAATATAATAAAAGGAAACTGAATTTGATAAACTCATTCATTCTCAAAAGAGTAACCAAACTGAAACTACACACTGAAGAATAAACTAAATCAGTATCCCTTCTACCTCACCAGTCAGATCAGTAAGAAGTACACTGAGTGTACACATTACTGCCTTGACAAAAAACTTCCTATCCCTGAATGCTCTCCCACAATACCCCCAGAGTTCATGTTACCCTTCCTTTTCACTGGAGGGACAGTGTTCCCATAGTTAGCACTATGGGAAACTGTTATCATATATAAGCATGTGGTTCCACTCACAGCTATGCAACAGTGTTTTTCTCTGATTTTTGTCTTGCTCAGAAAACAGCTTTGAACACAACACTGATAAAGTGTCCTGACACTGACAGCTTGGGGTCATCTTAAAATAGACACTAAGTTACACAGAAAGTAGACAAGTTTACAGCCTAGATCTCAGTTAGAAATTGTTTGTCAAATCCTGCCTTATTCAGAGCCTGTCTTCTCCAAGGAATGATATGTCTCTTTATGCATCTGGAGCAACCATTATCAGCAGAAAGCATTTTCAGTTTAATTTTTTGTGCTTAGCATGATCAGCACTCCTAACCCTCATCTTCTGTGAGCAAACAAGGTGTGGATTTTACTGTGCAAGTTATTGGTCTAGTAGCTACTGAAGTAATGCCATGACTTCTTGAGGGACTACAGCAAGTTTGTACTGCTTTCTGTTCTGCTTAGTCATGGAAAAGTTGGTGACATTTGCCTGTCAGATATGGACCGATGCTCCAGATATGCAAATACTGTCAGAGATTATTAATAAAACCAACAGTACTGAGTCTGGCTGTGACAGAGTTATTTTCCCATGGCAGCTTTGTTTTAGAACAGTGACCAAAACAATGCTGATAACACAAATATTTTAGTTACTGATGAACAGTGTTTACATAACACCCAGGTCTCTGTTTCTCCCTCTGCTATCCTAGGGAGGAGGCCAAGAGTAAGTGAGCAACTGTTCAGAAGGAGACTCAGCCAGGCAGATGAGCTGAACTAACCAAAGGAATGTTCCACATCCTATAATGAAACGCTCAGCTACAAAAGACAGAGCAGAGGGTTTAGGGAGGTTATTCATGTTTTGTTTGAGAACTGGCTGGGCATCAGTCAGTGTTGGCAAGTGATGGGTGATTCCCTTTACATCACTTGTTTTCTTTGGTTTGGTTTTCTCTCTTTCCTTTTCCACTTTTCCATCACTTACCTAACAACTGTCTTCCAGATATGTGTTTTTTGCTTTTATTCTTCCTTTGCTTGCCCCCCATCCCAAGGGGGTTAACGAGGGAAGTGGTGGCTGCCTACTAGAGTTACACATAATTCAGTGGAACACAATATATGATATTAAAGGTATGACATTTCTGTTATTACTGAGGTGAGTGCACTACTAACAGCATGACTTATGAGAAATATAAACCTTAAACAACCGGGCATTATTCACCTTGAGTGATTATATTTAAATCCCACTTTTTTCTGTGAACTATGCAGCAATTGTTAGTTTTTTCTCATAAAACCTCACAAGATTAGTGTGTGAAAGTGGCATGCTGTTTTCAAAGACTTTAATGATGTCGATTACAGTAATGCCCCATTAGTAAATGTAGTAAATGCCCCATTTAGCTCTACAGCACTAGGCAGGTATACCATGCAGATCTAGTTGGAAGTTTGGCTACAGTTGAGGCAAAGAGAAGTAAACTCTGAGAGCTCATACAGGATAACGTATGTAGAGTGTTGTAAGCACTTTGTGTTGAAGCCTGGTACTGGGGAAAGTTCAAACATGGGGCTAACATGCAGCACAAATTATTCCTCCATGTCATAGTCCCTCATCAGTAAGATCTGTAAGGTCCTCCTCTTGCGCTGCTGTCTTGAAGGACAGTTTGACTCACACTGGAACTGTTATAGCCCTAATTTAACAACTTGTAAATAATAAGCACATCTTTTACATATTTACAGCTTAAAAAGGACCTGTTGGAGAAAGGCTGGTTACCAACCAGATTATGCTTCTGTACAACTAGTGATGTCTCTTTAATTGCACAGAGAATACAGGCTGCAGCCTGATTAACATTCAGTTCTCTGATCCCCTGTATCCTGCTGATGCTTTTGCTTTCTTTCTCTGTCCTGGAATATTAGATGGCTTCCACTCTTAGGAAAACTGCATCTGTTCATTTGGAATAGAGAGCCACAACATGCAGAGACACTTGAATGGCTTGTTATTAAATGGATTTCACTGGACAAAGAGTGATGAAAAGCTGGAATTGCCTGTACAATATTTTAAAGAGGTAACTTCCTCTTAGTTTAGGAGGAATGCTGTTTGTTTAATAAATCCTGTATTTCTCAGTCCAGACCCAGTTCATTAGGTCACTAAATAGAGCTATCCCTGCACTATGATGGCTTTAAAATTTTTATACTTTAACCAGAATGCTCCCCCTCTTGACAAACAAATGCATACACAAAACACAGGCTATCAGTTTTATAATTCTCATAACACAGCCTGAACAATGTTAGTACTGGTACCGGAAACTGTTTAAAGTAGTATATGAAAATGAGTGAGTGTATAGATGTTGGACCCTGAGGAAATAGTTGGAGATCTGCTCTTTGACCTGTGTGAGCAGCTGTGTAAGCACATGCCTACGTAAAGCAGGAAGCTCATCAGGAAAAAATGTATTCAACACAAGGACTGCAGAAATTATTGCCCAAGAAACCTTACTACGGAAATCAGTAGTCAGTGGACAGTTTGTGATAGGGAGAAGCAAATATGTTCGGGTGCAAATGTGTGGATTTTCTCAATCTAATTACCTAACTCAGTTCAGAAAACGTGTTCAAAAACAATACAAGTGGATTGAAATAACTTCAGATTACTCATAACATAGTAAGTCAAAATGATCCTTGGAGCATATCTAGCTTCTTAGAAGTATCAAGTAACTTAAAGTTCCAGGTAAAGAAAATAATAAAAAGAGGCTGGGCATCAGAAAACAACACAGATATTATGTTGGCACATTGCGGACATGGTGAGAAATGTTTAATTAAATAGCTTTGCTAAAGCAATAATTCACAAATTGTAGGATTTTTTTTCTATAACTATTTTCCTGCTCTGCTACCATTGCATAATAACCCTGATCCAAAGCCCCCAGCTCTGGTATCTGATCCTGGCAATCACTTGCACAAGTGAAACTCTTCAATCTCATTCTTAGGTGTTGTGCATGGACCACAGACAACCATGTCAACATCTTCCACTTCAGCCCTACTACTGCAGCCAAAGTGTGAGGATTTGCCTATGTTGTGTTTGTGTAGCCCAGCATATGGGAGAAAAAATACATCATAGCACTACAGGTCATTGTTAGACGCTGATAATACTGTGGTTCTTTTCAGTGCTTTCTATAAACATGTAAAGGGTGAGTGTCAGGAGGATGGAGCTCTTCTCAGTTACCTCCAATGACAGGACTAAGGACAATGAGTACAAACAGGAACACAGGAGGTTCCACAGAAATGTAAGAAACACTGGAAAGGGCTGTCCAGAGAGGCTGTGGAGTCTCCTTCTCTGGAGACATTCAAAACCTGTCTGGATGCCTTCCTGTGTGACCTAGTCTAGGTGTTCCTGCTCTGGCAGGAGGATTGGACTAGATGATCTCTTGAGGTCCCTTAAAATCTCTGTGATTCTATGAGTATAAGTTGTTATAGAAATGCAAACTATTAATGATTCACCTCAAACTGATTTGTGAAAAATCAAACCTCAGGGCAATTACTGTGGTGGAGGGACATTTTATAGTTTTTACCAATGCAGAGTATGCTGCACATTAGCATTTAAGAGAATAGCACTGTAAAATAGAGAATAGGCAAGGAAAAAACATCTGGAATGTACTCCTAGGAAATTAAGTGACAATAATAAGTTTAATTTAAATTCAATATAAAGGACTGACAGCTGGTTCTATGTTCATAACAAGAGATTGTTGATTTTCCTCCCACTTTGTGTAGGCCAAAATTAGCTTAAGGTTATGTTAGTCTGGACAATCTGCTATTCTTTTGAAATTTTTTTTCTCTCAGGAAAATATAACCACAGCAAGATGGTTAATGCATTGGAAGAAAAATATCCATTTATGTAATTGGAGCTTGAATTTGTTTTTACGTGCTTTTGAATTATTTGTGGGAATTATTTTGTGTCCTTCTAGTTTCTTTTGTTTTTTAATTTCCACTTCAACATTCTGGTCCTGCCAATTTAATGCTCTTACTCATTCTTCAACCTTTCACTCACACCTTTATTTCTGCATTAAGCCACAGTGTATTTTTTCTCCATTTCTTTAGCCCCCTTTTGCTATTCTCTCTATTTTCTCTTTCTTGACTCTCTCCTCTGTTTATGTTTGCCCATTTTCCAGTTATAATTTTACTCTTTTCCTTATGCTTCACCTTACACAGATTTCCCTTCTTCCTGCACTATCTCATATTCTTCTTTCCTGCTAAAATATAAAGCTGCATGTCAGCGCTATGGTTTCATGCTAGATGGCACCATTTAGACGCAGCAGCTCACAAGTTCTGCCTCCTTCCCCAGAAGGGTAGGGAGAAGGAAGGGAGGGGACAGGGAAAGGAAAACAGCCAGAACTTGTGGGCTGAGATGAAGACAGTTTAGTAGAACCACTAACAGAAAAGGAAAATAACAATATTATTAACAGCAGTAATTACAATATTAATGACACAAGTCACTTTCACTGCACAATGAATTGACACTGACCTGAGCAGTGATTGCGGCTTCCCACTCCCCTAACCAACCCTCTTTATATAACAAGCATGATGTCTAATATCCCATTTGCCATTCCACTGCTCTGACTGTGCTCCTTTTTAGCTGCTATGGGAAACCAATGTGTCAATGAAGAAAGTGTTACAAACACCTATTGAATGTGGCCAATGTGGTGAGGTCAACCACTTCAAAGCTACTTGCCTGTAGCTGAAATTTGGAGGTCTGTTGGTGATCAACAGTCACAAAATTTGGGAACTATGAATATATAGCACTGTATAGTGGAAAGCATTCTGACTATCACATAGCATAGTTTCGGTGCACAGAAAAAAAAATTGTTAATCATACTGTGCCTCTTAGCAGCCTGATCCTCTCATTCATGTGTTTTGTGAGGAAAAGGTGGTACCTGCTTTGCCAGGGGTGGTACCTGTGCTATGTATCAGTTGCTTTTTGACACAGTAAACTATCCACATGTTCACAAAGGTTTAAAGTACTGCTATGGTATGTAGAATTAGAAAAAGAGTTTGTTGCTTGTTAATTCCAACTATCTTTCAGATAATTAAAATTAAAATATTACTCTTCCCTGTGTTGTCTTGTTTACATATTTCAGTGCTTTTCTAGACAACATGCCTTGCATTAATGATAGTTTTCTTTGATTGCATATGCTCTGAGCATGACAAGGGTTACTTAATACCTTCACTGGAACTGCTGTACACAGAAATCTGTGAAGCTTTTCGTGGAATTATTACAGGTGGTTTTTGGGAGTAACACACACTCTATGAATGCTACAGTACCAAGCTCTATAAGGCTGTTAAGTAGAACTGACACCCATTGGGTCATTTCTGAGAGTGACAGATTGAGACACTCCATTGTGGTTCATAAACCTGTCATCTGCCTTCAGTACAACTTACTGTCCACTCCCAGGCCAACAACGTCAACCTGGTTAGGCTCTCCCTTTCTTGCAAGACCTTTCAAACAGGGATACCTCCATGTCAGCCTCATTCTGTTATTTAACAAATTATTTCCAAAACATTCATCTTTACCTTTGAATCTATACCAGTGTAGATTAAATCTAGTATTTCTTCACAGGTCTGTGCTGCAGATAATTGTCACTGGCAACTGTATTGTTGGAAATGTGTTCCTGAGCTCTGATAGTTCAGAGACTAAGATGCCAGTTAATCATGAGGGGGAGAAATACTGATTTCTGTGTCAAGAGAGATACAAAGACTTGCTAAACTGAACTAGAACCATCACAAGGACAGAGGGAAAATAGTAATTTGAAGATATTATGGTACTCGCTATCAATCCCTTCCCGCTTTGACTACTTTTTTTTTGATATATATATATATAGGATACCACATGTCATGTGTAACATCTTTCAATTAAGCCATTAGAAAACAATTTTTGGCCATTAGGCAATCTCTATGGCCAGGTGCAGGTAGGGCAATGTCATATACTATCTAAAACATATACCTAAAATTGTCCTCCATTATAACACTGTTATAGAAGAGTCCTGAAAAAGAAAATAAAAACACCACATCTTTTCTGTGAAGGAAGGCTGCTTTGTCAAGCTATGTGAGTGGCTTTTTAAAAATTTCTCTTTACTAGAAGTGGCAGACCTTTTAACCAGCATCAAGAATGGAGGGTGACAGTGATGCCTTATAAATAGGAGTTGTGAAGTGTGTTCTGCTTGTCAGTTAATGTTTCTGATAAATATCCTTTGAAAAGATCTAGTTCTCTATTTCAGACTTTAATTTTATTTGAAAACTAAACCCTGATATAACCAGGATATTGGCTAAAAACTGTGAACCAAACTCATAGACTTTCCTTCAGACAGGTTTGTGTAAAATATTTGAGAATATATCTGCTATGATGAGTATTTGCAACATTATTCAAAAGTACTGAAAACTGAAGTTGAATTGCAGCATTGTAAAGCTAAGTGGATGAGGCCAAAGGAAAATATCTAACAATATGAAAACTGAAATAAAAATCACAAGTAGTAGTAATATTGGCAGTTGCAATTTTTCTGAGGATTAAGTTACTAAACTAAGTTTTACAGGAAACTGGCATCTTTTCCAGTAAATTCAACTTACAGTCCCCTGAAAACAGCTGCACTGGCAACTGATTAAGTTTAGGAAACCCAATTTCTGAGAACAGATTCTGCAATAATCAATGAAAGACTTACTGTCTTGTCAGATTAGTCTGTTTCATTTCCATCTGCTCAAGTATTTTTTAAAGAATAAATCAGGGCTTTCTAATGTTTCTATCTTGAATTCAGCTTTTTTTTCCCTAAGTCTTTGGTACTAAAATACAGAAATACGTATAAACATAACAGACTTTCCTCTTGAAAGTACCTTCTAAAAGTCTTAAGATACATTTTTTAGAGAGAATAGTATGTGACCTGATTTTACCCACATTTGGTTTGCAGTACAGACATTTTTTCTGGAAGAAATGCTGCTCTGAATTCCTGATTGATGACACCAGGATCAATTTTCACAAATGTTAACAACTAAATTGAGAATAACTGACACAGAGAACTTTCCATGGAGTTTGGAAATTTCCATTCATATAAGGTATTTCTAAACAAGGACCAGACTCCTGAATCAAGGTCAGCCTGGGTATCTCTGCGGACAGAAGGAAGGAGACTGGGACACACAGTGAGTAGTCTCTGATTTGGTGCTTCACTGACCAAGCTGCTGAGCAGCATCGTGATACAGCTCACATGCAGCCATAGTTACCAGAATCATAGAATCATCTGGGTTGAAAATGACCTTTAAGATCATTGTGTCCATATGTTAGTTTAGCACTTCCAAGTCCACCACTAACCATGGCTCTAAACATCACATTTACACAGGGATGGTGACACCACCCTTCCATGGGTAGCTTGTTTCAATGTTTGATAGCCTCTTAGGTGAAGTAATTTTTCCTAATATCCTAATTCCAATGCCCCCCGTTCTAATGCAACTTGAGGCTGCCTCTTCTTGTCATATCGCTTGTTACTTGGAAAAAGAGGCTGACTTCAACCTTGCTAAAACTTCCTTTCAGGTGGCTGTAGAGAGTGATAACGTCTACTCTATGTCTACTTTATTCCAGTTTAAGCCATTGGTGGCTCCTCATCATACTTGTATAGTATAGCAAACAACTGCTTTTACTCTTCTCTGGACTCCAGAATCTCCATATCTTTCTTGTATTGAGGAACACAAAACTAAACACAGTACTTGAGATGTGGCCTCACCACTGCCAAGTAAAGGAAGGATGATCATCCTTCCTGTCCACTGGCCTTGGCCCATTGATCCAGCCTGTCCCTCTGCAGTCATCCTACCCTCAAGGAAATCCACACTGCCACTCACCTTGCTATTGTCTGAAAGCTTACTGACAGTGCACTGTCAACGCCCCCCAGGTCGTTACTAAGATTTTGAAAAGAACAGGCCCTAGTACACTTCCAGCCAACTAGATTAAACTTCTTTCACCACAACTCTTTTGAGTCTAGGCACTCAGACATTTTTTTTACCTAGTGAGGAATACTAGGCATCAGCAACTTTTGCTATCCTCCAGTCAAGTGGGATTTCACTAGTTACCTGTAACTATTGATGAACTATTGGAGGTGTACTGACAAATACTTCTGACAGCTTCCTCAGTACCTTGACCAGGATCCAATCTGTCCCTATACACTTGTGTGTGAAAAATGTGCAGAGATTTATGAGGACAGAGTCATTTATCTTTGTGCAGAAAACAGCTTCTTTGGTATCATAAAGCTCAGAACTATTAGGAGTGGATGTAATGCTAGATATTATTCTAGTTTGCAGAAGTCAGGGGAACTGGGTTGGTAGGAGATGGAAAATAAAAGCTTGGATTGGTGTTCAAACTTCAAAATGGAAATTTTTTTATTACTTTCCCACCAAGGAAAATGGGTCTTCTTTCTATTCCATGCTCCCAAAAATTATGGCTTAAGTGAAGTACAATGCAAAGGAGGACGATCCAGTATTTGGCAGCATGCTTTCCAGGAACTCAGGCTATAGTTTCCTCCAGGGAAGATCTTCTGTGAATCATTTACACTAAGGAAAAAATAAAATGAAAATCAGAAAACACAGTCACAGATAGGTGAGCATCAGAAGGAACCTCTGGAGATCATTAGTCCAACCCTGCTAGGTTCAGCTACAGATGGCTGCACAGGAATGCATCCAGGTGAGTTTTGAATGTCCTCAGTGAAGGAGAACCCACCACCTCCAAGCAGCCTGTTCCAATGCTTTGTCATTCCTAAAGTAAAAAAGTTCCAGGTCTCTCCAGAGAACTGCCCTCCAACAGATCAGCCCCTATCCTGTACTGGAGCATGTGGCTATTCCTAGATGCAGCATCCTACACTTGCCCTAGTTGAATTTCACAAGGTTTATCTCTGACCAGCTGTCCAGCCCATGTCTCATTGTATGGCAGCACACCCTGGTGAGTGTCAGCCACTCCTCTGTTTTGTAATGTTAGCAAACTTGCTAAGAGTTACTCATGAATACATTGAACACAACTGGACCTGGATCCCATACTGACCCATGGGGGAAGAGAACCCTGTTTGTTACTGACCTTTGACTAGTTTTCACGCCCCTAATCATGAGTCTCTGAGCTCTCTTTCAAAGCCAGTTTTTAAACCACCCTACTGTCCATTCAGCTAACCCATAACACCCAAGTTTCCCCACAGGGGCTCTGTGGAATACTGTGTTGAAAGCCTTGCTGAAATCAAGGTGCACAACCACATCCACTGCCTGCCCCTCATCCATCCAGCTTTTCCTCCACATGCTTTGAGATGACACCCAGAGCTAACTGTTTCATCATCTTTCCAGGGATTGAAGTGGGCTGAACAACCTGCAGCTTCACAGGTCTTGCCCTTGTTGAAGACTGGAGTAACACTGGCTTTCTTCCAATCCTCAGGCACCTTGCCTGTTCTCCAAGGCCCTTTGAAGATGATGGAGAGTGGCCCAGTAATGATTTCTGCCAGTCTCCCCCTTCATCCGCATCCCATCAGGTACCATGGACTTGTGGGTATTCCGTTTAGTTAATGGATCTCTAACTTCATCCTCCTTAATAAAGGGAAATCTTCCTTCATTCAGACTTCCCCTGTTACCTCCAAAGTCTGAGAATATATGTAAGAATAGATACATGTACACACACACATAGGTACATATCCATGCATATGGACAAACACAGGAACTCACACGCACACGCTTTCTCTAAAGCTAATTTGAATGTGTTAAAATGAAACAAAGGGAAGACTTTCCAAACGGCAGCCTAATACCATGACCATATACTCTCAGTATATATAAGGGTGATGCCTGGTTTTCTTTATAAAATCCTCATGTCTCTGGTATATCCTCCTATACTGATGAGATGACTAAAGGTTTCACTTTGGTATTCAAGTTTTTGCTCATCACTGACTCTGGTGAAAGTGAAACAAGTACTTGTCTCTGTAGCAACCTAGCAGAGCTAAAATTAGTGTGATGAGGAAAAGATGGAGTGATTATGTGAGGGAATATACACCATATCACTGATTATTTTTACTGTATAAAAACATATTTGATGCTGTATTAAAATTATGATAAATACTTTTGGAACCTTAGGCTGCAGGAACATGAATTCCTAGCAGTGAAACACAACTGCTGATGTTCAGGCAGAAGCCAGCAATCTTGATATCAATATGGCTAATTTCTATATTACATTTTTTGGAAATACTTGAAATCTAAAAGTGCTACCTGTAAAAATAAGGCCACGTTACATATTGTATATGCCAATATTCAAAGCTACATTTTTTTTGCCAAGGCAAGGAAGAAGAAAACATACATGTTAAAAGAATAATGAAGAGAAAAACTCCTGAATTGAAATCTGAATTCCAAACACAGAGTTAAACACTGTAAGAAACTTCAAGTTGCCCTAAGTCTTGACATTAAGAAGATACAGCAAGATAACTCCCTACACATAAAAACCAAGGAGGTATGAAGGCAGATCCAGTGAAACCAAAATAAGTTGGTGGATTTCATGGAGAGAATTCATTCAGTTTAGACTACAGCAACATCACTGTTACATTCACATTGTACACTTTTGTTATAGACAAGTGCTCAGCTTCTTGCCATGATCTAAATACATAGGTCTTTGATTTTTGTGAGATAGTGTTAAGAATGTCTGAATATATTCCTTATTTAATATCATTATTTATTTATTCTCTGTCTTTATGGAGAATTATCAAATCTAATTTAGCTCAGAATACTTTTCTCCATTAAATGTGAGCAAAGTTTTTAATGAAAACAGGAATGATTACTCTTCAGCCAGAAGCAGACAGCAGAAGGAAAAGCTCCTGGCTTTTTTCAGCAAGAGTTATCCTCAGATATTCTGTTAGCCTTATGCTATTTATTTTTTGTTAGCATTTGAGATGAGGCTGAACCAGACCATTGAGTCATCACATGATAATCTATATATTTAGTCTTTTGAAAAGTTCAGTTTTGGACAAAGATATTTTGAATTCTCTGTTGTTTCTGTTTGTTATGGATTTAGCAGAGAAATGCCCAAGAAATCTAATAAGCAGCATTAAAGTATTACATTCTTTGCAATATTCAAGTTCATGGGAAGCAGGTATCTAAGAAAAAAAGCCATCTACAAAAAATAAGTTTAGGCTTCTAGAGAATGTGTCAGTTCCCTAAATTATGCTGACAAAAGGCTAAAGAGGCTTTAGTACCTGGTGATGAGCTGCTGGCAGCATTCAATCAGTCTTGTGCTGTTGGCAGAGAAATCTGTTGAGTTGAAGACATTTCCTAGTAAGATGTGGCATGGAATTTCCAGATGAGGAACTGTCAGCATTCCTGTAAAGTAAGAAACAATTTTCTTAATGAGTAATGAATAGGAAGGTAAGATTTTTGGATGTCAGTCACAAGGCTATGGCTAAATGAGATATTCTGACTGATAGAAATTCACTCCCTCAGACAGTTCTGTAAAGGCGTTTAAAACCCTCCAGCAGTAGGATCTTTCAAAAAATACAAATAATTTCACAGACCTGGATTAAGAAATTATCACAAACTTGTTTTTCATATGTGTAGAAGTTAAATTAGAGTAACCTGTCAGAGTAAAACACCTTTGTTTTTCTGTCTTTTAATACTACTTCTGGTTTTCTGATTGTTCAAATGGTGTGCCTTCATTAACTAAAATTGAGATACACTGCATTTTTATCAGTGCAGGTAAATGCAGGTTCTTTCTTTTGTTTTAAATTGAAATATTTACAGTTTATTTATCTTCCCTTTGCTAGATGTTCTGCAAGATTTTCTATAAACTGCAACTTCAGTATGTCAGTACTCACTACAGTAGTGGAGACACAAAAATCTGAGAGTGACAGTTCCTTCTTGCATGTAGTAGTGTGGAATCCAAACACATTTTTAACAAGTGGTTTTGTCTTAACTAGGGCAGTAGAAAATAGTTGGCTCTTTTACCTTCTGGGATTAAGGAAAGCATTTGCCATGGCAGGAGTGGGTGGAATGCACTTTTCTTTCCAAAGTAGCATTTTTTGTTTTGGGATGATTTCCCAGTGGCTGTTCAAAATTTATTCTCAGGGGCAGGATCATGAAATGACATATTTTAGTAAGACTTCCTGACTCCACAGTTGTACAGAGTAGTATCATATATTAAAATACTGTGGAGGGCTGTGAGACTAATGAAGTTTCAAGAACACTAGTTCCATAACCTTCAGGAAACGGTGTGAGCTTGTCTTTAAGATGTGTATTTTTCTATAGCTGCAGTGAACACAAGGGTTGTGGTAGAAATAGACATGCTGTTTTCAATTACATGAAGCACCATAAAGCACAAAGATGTCTCTTGTCTGGAATAATATGAGTGTTTGAACCTTCATCATGCAATTCTACATACCACATGCTCGAATCACTACTATGTAGTATGTTTAGTGTTTGTTTTAAAAAACCCTTTCTCTTGAAAATGGCTGTTACATTTTGTCACTTTTGTTAGTTTGAAAGCAAGACTTTGAAAATAAGGTCTTCTGCTGAGTCCCACCTCACCTTAGTTTCATTAACAAAAGTGCTCCGTGGCAATAGTATCAGACCAAAATACCCACTTAACATTAAGGAAAAAAAGTATGTCAGCTTACCCCTCACTCTTTTTCCGTTAAACTTTCCTTCTATTCCACTACTCTATTCCTGCTCTGTGATTACTTTCACATTTCTGTAGCCAAGGGTGTGGAAGAAGGATTGTAACGCACCTATAACTTGCACTGCTCATGTGTTACACACTGACTAACAACAAAAAAAGGATAAGGCATGATGATTTTTTTTCATACTCCTGTTTTTAGGGAACTTTAGTCACATACTTATTCTTAATCTCGCCAAACTGGAAAATACTAGTGTTTGAGCTCTACCGTGCTGAAGCACTGCCATCTTGTGGTCACTGGCTGTAAGAGACACCAAAGTTGAGTATCGTACCTGCAACACAGGCTGTCATGAAGCAGGCGACAGTTCCTGCAATCATTGCTCTGAAAGCACAATCAGCTATATCTCCTTTCTTTGAAGGGGCAATGCTTGCTAGAAAAAAAATTAAAGTGTTTTTCAACCATAAATACATACAGATACAAAGAAGATGAACCTGCCAGCTCTTGCATCACAAGAGGAAATTCCGACCACCAGAGAAAATTTTGTCCCCAGGAGAAACGAGGGAAAATTATATAGTCTCAAGCAGACCGTTAGAAGGGCTAGTTACAGTGCTGTCTCTTTCTTTTAAGAAGGTGGCTGAACGTGGCTTTTGTATAAGATGCATACTTCAGATTTCTTTAGTATCTTGCACATCCTTGCCGCCTGATGGCAGCTTTCAGATGCAAACCCTGGTACCACACCAGTCTGGCCACACGTCTGTGCTCTGCTCCTCCCTGCAGCTGGCATCAGAGTCCTCTCAAACTCCGTGGTAAAGGCAACTGCCAGAATTTCTGGCCATCCAGTGAGGAATCCATAATTTTTCATCGTCTCTCTTTCCTGATCTGAAAACCGTTTCCCCCCCCACCCCCCTTTTTCTTCCTGTAAAAGTCTACTGCGCACAGGTGAGCCAACTTGATCTTTCAAATCAGCAGCTGCAGAGAGAAGTGATGTGCTCCTCCTGTACAACCTGGGGGCTGTAGCACCTCACACTGTAGACAGTGCTACTGACAGGACTCGGTTCCCTTCCCTAGCTCTCAGCTCCTCTCCCAGATCTCTACACCAAACCTGCACTCCCCTGTGAGCCCTTCCATGCACAGCTGGGTGCTGGGTCTTGGCAGAGCAGCTGCTCAGCCCATAATGTTGCTAAGCTTCACCCACAGCCTGTTCCTTTGGGTGTTTTCTTCAGGATATGCTTGTCAAATACATAGTTCATGGGAGATATTCTTACTCAGGCCTCCTATTACCAGTCCAAGGGAGCCGAAGTTGGCAAACCCACAAAGAGCATAGGTGGCAATGACTTCAGAGTGAACCTGGAAAACAAACACAAACCCCGTTGAGTGGTTTGAGATGGCTGGTGTTGATTTAGATATCTGAAAACATGGTACTGTGGCTCAGGACTTGAATACTGAAATGACTGTTTTACTTGGTTTCTGCGACAGTGTGCAGCTTTCAGCATGGTGTAAGCTGAAAGGTGCAGGCTTTCATACCCACTACCCATGTGCAGACTCTTAAATGATGCAGTGGTTTTATTTTGCATGTGTTTTTGTGTGCTAAGTGTCTTGAACTGAGTACTAGTAATTAGAAGACAAAAAGTAATTCTCATCTTACTACTGGAATTTTGCTGCTGTTTTTTGAAGGTATGAGTTGGAGACCTTTTAACTCCGTTTGTTTTTCATAGCTGGACTGCCTCTGTAACACTGTTGAAACCTCAAGTACTGGTAAAAATCACTTACTCCCTTCCCCTTTCTGAGGACAGAAGGATCAGACAGCTCTATATGCAAAACTGCTCTATGGATGTTCCACAAAGAAAGGAGAAGAGGGCCTCCTCGATAGTAGGTGCAATATGATTTTCAAATTCCCATTAGCAGATTATTTCCTTCCTGAATCCAGTCTGGTCATTAGAGCAGAGACAAGATAGTGTTGGCCTTTGCCTCAATGGGGAGATGCCTCATAGGGCACAAAATGACTTTGAGTGACATCAGGCTGTAAATCTTGCAAATCTTGAGACAAATGCAGTTCAAACACTTACGGAAAGGAAGCAACATATCTCAGCAAATGGACTTTTGTATCCATGGCAGCTCTGAACCCCGATTTACTATTATTCACGCTAAAGCTCAAGATGCCTAAGGTGAGTGTTCTAGTAGGTTTCCTGTTTATTAAAAGGTTGTTTTCCCTCTTGTTTAACAAAAACAAACCTGTAAGTATTTTCAGTCATGCTGTGCACATGCAGGAAAATGCTTTTTACATACCCAATCTACCTGCTTTTCCTAGTCATGTGCGGTTTTGTGTACTGTGATTTCCCTACTTTAATTTGCACTTTCTGAGCTGTGAGACCAGGAAGCTTTATTACTGACTCACATGAGAGTGTTCAGAAGACCATTTATTTGCTCATTCTGACTGAATATCTGCGCCTGGATGTATTAGAGTTCTGAAGCTGAAGAGGAATGAAATTGCCTTAACTCTTGTCTCATAATTAAAACAGTTAATGGGTTATTTTCAGTGGTGTTATGAATTCAAATTGCTGGTTTGGTTTTGTTGAAATAGAGTTGATTTGATCTAAATTTTAGAGCTAACTTACAGATTTAAAAAAACCCAAAAAACAAAACAACCTCTCATTCAAGAGTTCAGTGTCCCTGTAGAGTATAGCATGGCTATAGCTGGGTAGATCAACAGTCCATTTAGTATTCTATTTCCAGGAATACTCGTAGTAGATGCTCAGGCACATATGAATATCTGGTCAGAACATCTGGCTTTCTATCTTCTCTTGAGTAATATGCTTTGGTAATAAGTAATACAAGTGGTCAGGAAGATGTTTTGGGTTTTGTATACACGGCAGGTATCTACAACATCACATGATATTGAATTAAGATTAAAAGCCATATAAAAGAATGGTTCCTAATTATGATTCATCTTTATTTTGAGGAGGTAAGGCCAGTGCAGGTGTAAAACTGGGTATTGTGGGCTTTGTTCCCTATGCTTAGAATTCAGAGCAGGCTCTGCACATGGGTGGCCAGATGGGGAGCATTCATAGCTGAAAAGCTCAGCCTCTATCACTGAATGATCTTTTAGACCTGCGCACACATCTAGGACATTCTTTGCATTGCCATCCTCTAGTTTTCTTCCTCAATGAATTGTAGTAGGAATTATGTATCCTGTTGGGTGAAATCAGGGTCTATGTGTGAAAGAGAACTGTGCTCATCCTGTTTGGAAATTTTCATGCAAACTTTCACTGGCAATTGAAACAAACTTGGTGGACTTAGCCATGCAACACATCTTGTATTACTACTCTCTGCACAGAGGACACTATGCCCCAACAGAGTTTTGCCAGCAATATCTAAAATGTTATCAGCTACAGATTCCTGGGCATGTCTCTTGAAGCTTAATGCTTGGCTGAACTCTATGGGCAGTTCTTTTCTGGGATTTTGCTGGGACGTTATCTCATAGGGAAATGTTAGCCAAGAAGGAAGAAATACTCAGCCTAGGTCTTAGAGCCCTGATCTAAGATGCCCTGCGAAATATTGCTAATTCTCCAAAAGTGTTTTGCTTTCACTGTGTTTATTTGAGAAAAGCTACAGGGTGACAGGCATGGGCAGCCTCACAAAGCAGCACTGCATTTTCCAAACTGATCTGAGAGACACATTTTAAATTAGTATGTCATCATCATCTCTTCGTGCTCATATTAGAAAATAAGTTGAGTTTCAGAAGAAAACATTACTTACACTCATATACTGTTTCACACCATCTATGTACATGTTCCCACCCTTTTCTCGGTTGTGAATCAGTTTTGAGAGGCGTTCATAAGCCACAAATTCATTGAAGAAAGTCTTGTAACCTAGTAGTCCACCAACAACAAAACTGTCTTCCCAGTCTACTCCCATCATGAAAGAGAATGGCATGAAGATGTAAGCACAAATGTTCTGCAAAATACATAAGACAAAACAGGTCAAAAGATACAATAAAAAACCAGCAGCATGTGATAAATTCTCTAGGCGAAATAAGGATGGCTTTACTTCAGCAAAGGAAGATTGTCCTTGAATTCTTACTACCAACAAATTTAGGGGTCTGAAGGTGATCTCTAATAGTAAGGTATGCTTGCATAATTTTTGAAAGACTTAACACAAAATTTTTGAAAGACAACACAAAATCTAGATCTGAAATTTCATATGCACAAGCATAAAATAACAATCTCTGTATCTTTATCCTCCTAGTGGCTTCAGATTTGGCATAGTGTTTAAGGCAAAGAAGGAAATTTGAGTTAAAAGTGCTGATAACAGAACTGAGAAATCTATTTCTTCTGCTGCTTAAATGAAGTGTGTTAATGGCCATACTTAATTACCAGGCCACTGGACTGGAAACACAAGACTTTGCATAAAAGCTGCAGATGTGACATAATTAAAGCTTCATCTTTAATACCAGTCTAAAAAGTTTTATGCAAATTTGCATACCACACTGTAGCCTATTTTTATATGAGATAGAATAGCTCCACCTGGAACAGTATTTGGTCATATTTTCTTAGGTGAACATAGCTGAACTGCTTAAGCAGTTACTATTCCTGGTTCCTCTCCTACAAAAAGTAAGAGGTTAGTGTCTCTCAAAAGGGATGGCTGGCTGAATGTGTTAATTAGAATCACAGAATCATAGAATCATAGAATAGTTTGGGTTGGAAGGG
>VZTY01023722.1:267257-284692 GCA_013400935.1 Turnix velox | reverse complement strand
CCTGTATCTGTGCTTGGGATTGCTTCGACCCAGGTGCAGGACCTTGCACTTGGCCTTGTTGAACTTCATGAGGTTGGCTTGGGCCCACCTCTCAAGCCTGTCAAGGTCCCTCTGGATAGCATCCCTACCTTCAGGTGTATCAACTGCACCACACAGCTTGGTGTCATCTTCAAATTTGCTGAGGGTGCACTCGATCCCACTGTCCATATCTCCTACGAAGATGTTAAATAGCACTGGTCCCAGTACTGATCCTTGGGGAACACCACTCGTCACTGGTTTCCACTTGAACAATGAGCCATTGACTGCAACTCTTTGAGTTTGACCATTCAGCCAGCTCCTTATCCAGCGAGTGGTCCATCCATCAAACCCATTCTTTTCCAGTTTGGAGACCAGGATGTCATGCGGGACAGTGTCAAATGCCTAACTTCTTGTGGGTTATCTGTCTGTCCAAATCCAGCAGTTACCAAAATACCACACCTGAGTTTGCTGAGCTATGTGCACTAGTGCCTTTGTTCTGCAGTCGGTGCCTGTGCATTGGGGTCATCTGTGGGAATATTACTGAAGCCACATCTGCTATGAGTGTCTGCTCATTTCTGTAGCACCTTATCACAATGTTATAGCCATGTCTTACGCATTATTTCTATTAAGAGCTTTTCAAACTAAAAACCCATTGAATCCCTACAGTTGCATCAGGTCAAAAATGATGCATGACCTGGATTAACAAAGCAGTCCTGATTAAAACCTGATTACTCATCTGAGTAATTCTGGTGCAGTTGTACAATTCAGCTGTACAATTCAGCATGATTAAGCTTGAGTTCAGGAGAGTTGGTCCTTGCCTCAGTGTCCTTATCTAAGTGAATCTAGTGAGCAGTAAGGACTTGATGGGGCTCTCTGAAGCTAAAGTCACTTTAGTATTTAGCTGAAAGAGATACTAATGACTAGGCAAGCGTGTAGCTAAAGGTTGTGTTTTTGGGTTTGTACATAAGGCAGGTATTCAGAGCAACAAATCAGATTAAATTAAGATTAAAAGCTGGGCAAAAGTATGATCTCCTTCACTGACAAAGGAGGAGGCAAGTATTAACACAGAAAGTACTGAAAACATACTCTGCTGGCTAGAAAGAGCACCAAAGAGGGAAGATATACATGGACAAATCGGGAGAGAAGTATTTACAACTTTCCTTTGATCATAAAACTAATCTTTCAAGCATACGCACATAAAAATATTCATTACGCATGTATATGTGGTGTATGAAGGACCTGAAGACCATACCTCAAAGTTCAGCTGCGGATAGTCAAACAGATTGCCCACCCAAGAGAGGGCTGAGTCAATGAAAGCTAGCAAGGCAAGGAATGAGATCAGGTTCACAGCAATGTTGGCGACCAGCAGGATGGAAGTAGAGGCACCTTGACTGGCTGCTTCCAGTAGGTTCTTTGATTCACTTTAATAATGCAAAGAAGACCAGAATGTGAACATTTTAAAATCAAGAATAAATAACAGAAATCTACAACCAAAGTGGTCTATTCCCTTACAGAAAAAAAATGCTAAGGTGGAGTAGGCTTTTGGTATTGATCCTCATGGGAACCTTGGGGAGGATATACTTTTGGTGCCCTGGGGCTGAATTCTGGTACATTCAGGGTAGGGTGAATTCTGGTTTAGGTCTCAATATCATGACTGCTTGCAGTATGGCTGGGATGAGAGACACGGCACTGTTCTTATGGGTAGCCCTTGCTGGGGTGTTCAGGAATAGGTCCTTAAAAGCCTTTGGCCTGTTATTCTCAAGGTAAGAGTGTCTCTCTAGTAAGACAATAAATTAATTGCTGGTATTGTTGAAGTGCTTCCTCCACCTTTGATTCACAGATTCATTACAAAGCAAAAGCAATAACAAAGGAAATAGGAAAACTTCTAGATGGCTCACCTAAAACAGGCATTTCCATCTTTTTGTACGGTTTATTGTCCGACTCATGTCCTTGGCATCTCTACGCCTCTCCCTATGAGTACATCTCCATACATTGTAATAAGGTACAATGCACCTGAATTCACTCATTACTAATTTGGAATATATACTGATGGCCAATTAATATATTGCTTGCATATCTACCATGTACTATGACCCTGTGAAAGCTTTGATCTGAGGAGTTGTTTTTCAAAATCTCCAACTTGCATGAGTATTACTATAAATTAAATAGAGCCTATATCAGCTTACCCTTTTGCCATTTGTAGGTGACTCTTCAGTGTTACACTAGGCTTTTCAGTTTCAGGCCAGAATAATTTCGAAGTGGCTAATGATGCTGGTGCTGACATGACAGAAGCAGTCAGTAGGTGGGAGGCAGAAATCTAGAGTGACAGAAAATACACTCTGACACCACATAATACATAAACATAGATGAAATCAATTAAAATTGTGAGAAACGTGGATGATTTTTCCACAAGGGATTATTTTAAAGTTCACATGGCTCATAAAGAAAAAAAGACAATCAGCAACTGGAAAAAAGAGAAAGCCAACTATAAATAGCAAAACTCCAAGAGGTGAAAAGTATGAAGAAATCTTTCCAAGAAGCAAACTGCTTCATTCCTCTCTAATGTCAAGTCACAAGGTAACAGAAACAAAAAGCAACCCAGGCTCACAGAGTGTGTAACAATAGCAGAGCAGGTGAAAACCAGCCTGGCAATTTAGGGCACACACTGTATGCCTTACAGTGACAAAAATTTGGTTTTGCCCCTCAAAATTGTCTTTAAAAAAATGTCACAGCCTAACATGAGTTCTTCAATTCCCCTTTCACCTCTTCTTCCATAAATTTCTAAACAAAACAACATCTTAATTTACCTCTGCAGTATTTTCATCCCTCTCTTCTCTTCCTCTCGTTTTTTTTGGTCAAATCCTCATTTCTTGACACTAGCTCTCTGCTGTATTTTGTTCAAAGATGGAGCTAACACATTTAACAATCATAGCCCAATGACAGAGATCACAAATCACTCTCTTCAGCCTTGTTTTCTGTCTGTCTTGCCAGACTCTTAGCATATGAGATGCTTTCTACCTGTATTTGTACAGCATCGCTAGAACCTCAGTTGCAAGTCAACTCTTCAGGCTTGTAAATCTAGCAGCAGTTACTGAGGAACTTTATCTATGTCATTGCCACAAAATCAGATGGCGTGATTAGTTAGTATATTTCATATGACCAGCTCATCCAGACTGTAACAAAGTATACATAACAGTAATTTTCTTGCAGCTATAACAGAAAGTCTCTCTGTGTTACTTCGGTGGCTGTTTTTGCTACCTAAGTAGCGTAATTACTTCAAGATTAGACCTTGGTACCCTTTTTACTGTTGGAAGATAGAAAATTTTTCTCCTTTAGAGAAAAAGACAGGAATAACTCAAGTGCACTCTGAAAGCATTTTATCTGAGGTTCTACACTCAAATTATTTCAGATAAGCAGTGTATTTTCCAGTTGCTTTTCCCTTTCTTACCCCAAAGGAGATATATGCTCCTAAGACACTTCCAGCAATAGTTGAGAATCCTGCAGTCATGATTGCATGCAGTTCAGATTTGGTGACGTATGGTAAGTAGGGTCGTACCATCAGAGGAGACTCTGTCTGAAATTGCGAAACAACTACCAAATTAGAAACTTCCTGATAAACCCTCAGAGGTTTCTTTATTAACAGGGCAGAGCAGCGAGTGGTTATATCATGCTTTCTGAGGTGTCTTTGACTAGTTTATCTCAGTGATCATGAGTGTTATAAATTTTTTTTTACACCAAGAAGGAGGACTGTACCAAATTCCTTCTTTTCTGAAGAAAATTTATTCAAAGACCTAGTGGAATTGACAAGAAATGCTAATCCTTTCTGAGCAAGTGAGGTGTAGACGCAGGTCTGAGCCTTAAGTAAACTGCGTATAGAGTGAAATAACTTGAAGTTCTCAGCCCCACTTGCATGTGATGTGCAAATCCTGGGGAGAGCATTATGCAGAGGGACTCATCTAAGTCTTGAAGCAGTATAACACAGTAATACACCATTGCTAAATAACTAATATGCCCATGTAATTTTTGGGCTAAGGTGCTCCTTGGTGATCTTTAAGCACTGCTCTGGATTCTGGGACAGACACGGCTGAAGCGTGGATTTAATGGATTTGCCACTGAAGTGGATTGTTCTGTCCCATGTTTTTTTGCCTTGCACAGCCAGTTCTGAATCTTAATTTTCTGCTCTTTCTCCCCTGCCCTTGCCCACTTCATGCGTCCTGTTTTCATCCCTCCCAATTGAAAGCATACCTGAAATTATTATTTACTAATTTTTTTAGAGTACTCCATTAGAGATTTTAAGGCAGACCTATCATGTACATTTATGTTTGTCCTTCTATTGGGAAAATATATGATTCCCAAAACATATCCCATTGTGCAACACTGCTGAAATATGAACATAGTACAATTCTGGAAATCAGCCACTAGTCCTGATATACTGGAGTCCTAGCTTCATATGAAATGATTATTTTTTAAAAAAACATAGATGATCACTGAACAGTAGTATTTCACAATATCTCATTCCCATGCTAGCACATTTTTCTATGTTCTAACTCACCTGTCCTACAAATATGTTACCTGCAGCTACCAGAGATTCAACAGGAGTTGTCCCCATGAAAATCTGCATTATCCAGCCAACCTAATTGAAAAAGAAAAAAAACCAAAACATATTGGTCTGCCTATTCCATTCATTTACTGAATTAAACATGTCAATATATGAGTTCTGAGACACCTTACAGTATTCAAGTTAAAGATTTCAGCTTCAATAAAATGACACATTCCTTTCATAGTAGCATGTTGAAATATACCAAAGAAGAAATAATTTAATAGAATTTAGAGTACCCTAGGCTACTTCTCAGCCCTGAATTGTTACTCTAAATTAACTGAAGCAGATATTTTGATTTTTCCTTATTACCTATGTACGTCCGCAAAGGGATTTGTACAATATGAAGGGAAAAAAATGTGAAATTTAGATGAAGGCTGAAAATGCCTGTAGAAATTTTAACACATGGTTTCAGCTGGGTCAGGTTTGAGCAGTTATATAACAACCTTGTGAATGAAAAGGACAGAAGAATTTTTAAGGGTATGTTCCAACTAGATTTAACTACCACTATGCAAGAATATCTTTTCACTCAGTTAATTGGGCAGGCAGGAACTCAATTTTCTGTAGACCTGTTTTTAGCTTAGTGGGTACTGACACTGGACCTAGGACTTGATAGAAATGAATGCTTGGAGCATGAAGTGAGAATTAAGACTCAGGTCTTATTTTTGAGACAGTGGCAGGAAAGTATATGCTATTGCTACTGCAATCTTTATCAGAAATTAGAAATCCACCATGTGTCATTTGACCTCCCTCTTGCACTTTTAGGGAGGTGGGCAAAGGGCAGGCACAAAGGAAGATTTAAGGAAGTATGACATCTGAAAAACACTAGGCTAGCAAGGCACATTGAAAAATCGATGTGACTTTTGCAAAAAAACACTCTGGTGAGAGGAAAGCATGCTATGTGATGCCAATTAGGACTTGCAGTGGTAACTTTTGGAACAATTTACAGGTTAAAAATAAACAACTACTTTTCATATGTCAATGTCTGAGCAGTGTGGTCTGGCCTAATGAATGCTCCAGTTCAGTTACGTGTGTTCAAGGAGGCCCCTGTAACAGGCAATTGAATACCTATTGGTAAAAATCCATACCTTTCCAACAAGCCACTGCATGAATCCAACATGGTAAAGCATAGACATTACTGTGCTGAAGAAAACCACAATTGGCAGAACCTGATTTGGAGACAAAAATCATTAACATTTCTTGGGTGATTTTTCTTTCCTTGATTCTGCAAGCCATTAAATTTTTAAAATCATTATCACATTTTTGATAATACATGTTAATATATTGAAAACTCATAATTAGGATTACACTTGTAAAACTCTGACCCTTCTAGACCTGTTGTTTATGTTTGTGCTAGAACTGACTGCTTTTTACATACCTGCATAGCTTTTGAACAGAACAGCAACAGTTTTGAAAATGTCTGGCTTAACATGATATACATAAGTTTGCAGCCAAGCCATATTTAAGTCAGCTCAAACAGTGGGCAATGGAGTCTACAAAGACTTGGCTATGCACATCTATAGACTTGGAAAACCATAAATGAAATTACATGCAATGGGTCTGTGTTAATTTAGAGATTAACTTCTCTATATCTGTTGTTAAGAAAACACAGTTTAGATTGAGATATAAGCAGAAGTTGGAGAAATTTTTATATGTATTGTACATTACTTGATTTCACAGAACCAAGAGCAGCTTCCTTAGAAAGCCTTTCAGTAACACCCTATAGTAAAATCCTCATTTATTCTTTGTTATTTACAGCATTGATTACAGTACCAATATGAAACATCCAAGGACTCTGCAACTATACTCAGAGACAGAATTTCCTTAAAAACAAATTCATAGGTCTATATTTATTAAATACAAAGTGTGAATATAATCTCTTTCAGTTGAGACTGAAGTAAAAATATTTTCTTTAAAAATATAATTTAAAAATTGTAAAAAGAATTGTATTAATGCCTAACCCACTGTCTGATAAAATGTGCTGTCTTCTCATTCTGAGTGAAATTAGCATCACTTCATTGTCAAGTAAGTTAAATACTTAGTTACCTACACTATCATTTCTATGGTAGTATAAAATAGGAAGAAAAATTCCCCTAGAAGGTCCAAAATTAGGCAGACAGATTAGTTACAGTTAAAATAGTACAACTAGCACTAGTGGTACCAGCTTTTATGTGTATTTGGCATAAAAGTGTGAGGGCATAATGTATTAGAAATAAAAGCTAAGAGAAGAATGAAAAAGAACAAAACTCTCTATTAGTTCAGACCTTTTCAGTACATGAAAGACATAATGAATTTTTTCTAGACATACGGTTCCATTTTGTCCTGTCAGTCTGCCACATATAGCATACATAAAACTTGTCTTACCTTGAAAGCAAAGAAATGATCTGTATATTTCTCACCAAACACAAACTTAGCACCTGTGTCAGAGTACTCCAGAAAAGTCTAGAGAAAGAAAGAAAAGAAAGTTAGTCATAAGCTCTGGGTTGCTGCTAAAAACTAAGCAAAGTTCTTAGTTGTCTTGCAGTGATTTGGCAAGGTCAAATGACCTTGTGCTATTTTTTGTATAGGCCCTGACTTCACAGACTGTCTGGACGACCTGAGTCTTTGGTCTTCTCTGCTGCTTCAGACTACCTAGATAATCAGCAAGGCATATTATCCTGCTGCACCCAACAAAAGAAAAAGGCCAAAAACAATGCTCAAAGAAGATATATTTTTTTAATCCTGGGTCTGTAGTATATTTCTACACTCCCTCTCCTGCAAATAAGTGCAATTAAAAATGCAGTTCAAAATGGAGCTTTACAGCTGAAGTAAAAAGGTTTGAAAGAAGTAGCCAAAAGCTAGTATAAAAAAAATCTTTTACATTCTAATTCTGATACAGTGGAGAATTTTTATTTTCCTGATGGCAATACGTGCAATTAATGAACACCTTAAAATTGAAATGTAATAGCTAGAACAACTTATGACATGAGTGATCAAAAATCCAATGAGGTTAATGAAAGGGGGCAACAGAACCTTTTTAATCAAAGCCAAAAAGTAACTGTGACCCTAGTGACAAAACCCATGTGACACCCACTGCTCGCAGATTAGCAGAGAAGTCAGACTTTCACTCCTGCAGAGACAGTATGTTCTGCACTGTCTTCTTTTAAATATGCTTAATTATCTCTACTGTGAAGAACAGCTGTGTGAATAGTGCCCCTGGAGTGAAAAATCTGAATGTCATTTAGTGGGTACTTGCTGATCTACATTTCTCTTATTACCTTCCAGTGATGGACCTTTTAAAAAAAACTTTGTGCCTGGTGATTCTCTACTGGGGTACCTGTGGCTAGATCCTGTGCTTTCTACAAATCCTTTGCTGCAGCTGTGGATTTTGACACACGCAGAACAGAATAGAATAGAATACTTAATGGAATAATTTATTTTGGAAAGAAACTTTAAGATCATTGCTTCCAACCATTAACCAAAAACTGCCAAATCCACCATTAAACCATGTTGCCAAGAACTGTATCTACACATCTTTTAAATACTTCTAGTCATGGTGACTCAGTCACTTCCTAGGAAGCGTATTATGATATTTACAATCTTGTCAGTGACATTATTTCTAATAGCCAATCTAAATCATCCCTGGTGCAATTTGAGGATGTTTCATCTTGTCCCAATGCATGCCCATCTTGCTACAGCACGTTTTTTAAGAAGCTCTAAAGAGCAATGAGGTAAACCCTCAACCTCCTTTTCTGCAGGCTAAACAACCCCAGTTCCCCCATCTGCTCCTCAGAAGACTTCTGGTCTAGACCCATCCATCACCTGTATTTGAGTAGAGTTGTGAAAACTGGGGCCAGGATTGAAGATACTGAAGATAACAGTGGTACTACCTTCCTGAATCAGAGTTCTTCACCAAGAACTTCAGGTTAATTGCAAAAAGTACTTTGGAGTTGGGCAAGATCTTAAGAGTTTATATGAGTGCTCTGTCACAATAATGGTATCCTGTTTGGAGGAAGCAATTGTAATTTCTGCCCAAGGACAGTAAAACCATTATGAAACAATGTCACTCTGGTCATTACAACCTGTCCTACATGGTCTTATATTAACTGGACACAAAAGGAATGAGAAGATTGAATTCAGATAGTCAACTACCTCTCTGAGAAGCCAGTTTTTCTCAAGAGGGGAAATTGAGGGACTCTTGAATTGGCTTCCTGTCTCAGGACAGAAAATTATATACAAAATGATTTTTTCTACCAGGAGCTTACCTGGATCTGATTGCCTAGCCAATTGAACACATCATATCCCACTTTGGTCCTCAAAATAAGAAGTCCAAGAATAAACTGCATTCCTACTCCTGAAAATACTGGTCTCCAAGCAACCTAGATGGATAGAAAAATGAAAATAAAGAAACCAGTTGTTATTTAAATAAATAATAGTTCACTTCAGGTGTTTATTAAAATAATAGAAGTGTCCGACAACACTGCAGGATAGGAACTGCTACTGTCCTAATTTGAAAGCTTTGTAATGTGGATGCCATCATCTGTGCTAAGCTGCAAAAGGTTTGGCTAGCTAAGTATGGTCATGACCATCACCAACCCCAACTGCACAAAACCAAGTAGTAGGTAAAGGAGAGGCAGTTCTCAATTCTTCCTGTGCTACAGTTTCTACATAAAATAGATATACATGACTTTTGTTTTATCACCAAAATGGAAACACTAAAAAAAAGCAACTCAGGATGCGGATTCTTCATCTATCTGGACTGGGAATAAGGAATTCACTAAAATTATTTGTGACTGAGTAATTTCAACTCTTTCTGTTTGTCAGCTTTAGAGAACTTGAGAACTGCTCAACAATACTGCACTTCTTACGACATAAGACACTTGTAGGAAAAACTATGGCTCCCTGTGACCAGTCCCTCTTCACTACACTGCAGATTTCTGCTCAACTGCTTCAGAAAACATCTTTGTTTTGTTAAAACTGTGATGGTTTACAAAGCAAAGAGCTGAGATGGGATTAACTTATACAGATGATATGCGATTAACACGAACCAATTAGGTGTAACAAGGGCCCACAGAACAGCACAAAGGATTTGGAGCCCATGAGTTTTCATCTCAGTTGGAGATGACACCAGTATGGAGAAAGTGGCCGGTCCATTCACTTCTGCTGAGGGAATTTTTTTCTTTTAAGAAAGTCTCAGCACTTTCATGAGCTTTGTGCTGATGGGATGACAGTGTCCTCAAATAAGTGCCTACAGTAAGGACTGCAGTAAACCTTCTGTTGGTGGAAAGCATGGGACAGGCCTACTTTAGCTTGCACTGATGCTCCAGGAGCAAATGTGTGTCAAGCCACACCAAAGCTGGAACCAAGATTGGGCAGTGGCCTCTCAAAACAGTGAGAGCCAGATGCTGGAACAGCTTCATACCTGTTCCACTAGACTAAGCCAGAGCAAAATGATTTTCCTTGGAAATTAAAAACATCACTGGTTAAGACTAAATTTTGCTGGGGATGGGCTCTCTGTACACTTACTAACCTTAGTGCTAAAGCTGGGGGAATAGCTTTTGAGACACTGAATTAAAGAAATTAAGAAATTAGATTTTATAAACTACTGAATTAAGAAATTAGATTTTATAAACTACTGAATAATGGTAATTAAGAACTTACAAATTAAGAAACAGTAAAACTTAAGAAATAGCTGCAACAAGTTTATCCAAGCCAAGAATTAGAAATTTAAAAACTAGCAAATAAACTCACTTGCACAAGGCTATGACTCAGTACCAGAGAAACAGCTGGTACAGTCCAGTACCAAGGTGGGGCAGCAAGTTCATTACTGGTATGTGATAAGGGCCTGGACAAACAATTGTCAGTTAGATCTCTTGCTTCTTTGATGACTATGTATAAAGTGTCTTCCCTTAGTTGATGAATATCTGTAAACCCAGTGCTATAAATTGTGAGCAAGCCTGTATGGTGGTATGCATGTTTGGAGGAGTGATCCCCCATTCTGCCCAGCACTACAATAAAGAATGCCTGATTAATAACAGGTTTGTTACTGTAATAGAGTTTCCTGCATTGCATGTGCATCTCAATGCTGAACAAAAAACCTACAAAAGATTAATCTTGGACTAAATACTCACTCTGGCTGGATATTTGGAAAAGATAAACATCAAAAGAACAAACAGCACAAGTCCAACAAAGGAGATCAGCTGGTGGGATCCCTGTTTTGCTGTGTCAAAGATGAGCCAGCAGATGATAGTTATAATAAGAGCTGCACACAACACCCTACAGGAAAAAAAAAAAGTATCGGGCATGACATCCTGAAGAAGACCAGATATTCCTTCTCCTCCCTCTAACATTTACAACTCCGTCTGTGAATGAGCTCTCTGAGCAAGGTATTAAGCAGGAACATGCTTAAGGTATATACCAGCTTAAGGTATATACCTGCTTAAGGTATACAAGCAGGAACCTGCCTTCGCTGGTAAAGCTGTGACAACAGTATCTCTTGGTGACATCTTCCGATCACGTCCCCAAAGTCAGAGTATGAGGGAGACCTGATAAATTGACTCTTGTCCGGGTGTTATTTTTATTAAACAAAGTGTGAGAAACTAAAAAAGGTTGTATGATATGACACCAAATGTGTCTGGCATGTTTTGATTCCCAAAACCTAAATGAAAATTTTTAAGGGGATATGTGAAGAAGTTAAATATCTAGACTACACACATCAGACTTAGTCTTCTTCAATTACTGGAGTCAAGGATTTTATGAATCTCATGGCTTTCTGAACTAGTGACAGAAATGCAATTTCTGGCTTGCAGAATGAATGCAGAAAGTTGCAACTGAACTCTGTAGGTGTATCTTGCAAGGAGAAAATTGTCCTACCTCAATTTTAGGAATTTTTTTAACCTTTTAAGATTTTTGTAACTTAGCTACTGTATTGGAGTCTTAGAGATGTGTGAGGTATTTACAAACTGGAAAATACTGAATTATTCAGTACATATTCTGTTATTTTACTGCTGCTTTTGGGATTGATCCATCTCTCTGTGCTTATTGGGATGTAAGATGAAATAAAACTATAGACGAAAATGACTAATGCTTTGTCCTTTTGCATAAAAACCATGTAGCTGATACGTACCATTTCATCCAAAACCACTGTTTCTCCACATATTTTTCTCCAAGGGAAAAGAATTCAGCAATTCTGTCTTCATACTTAGCTATTAAAAAATTGCAGCAGATGAACAAGATGACTAGAACAGTGATGATAAAGAGTGGCATGGCTCTCTGAAAATTCAGACTGCAGGCTGCAATAACTACTGCCAAGTATGCTGTCAGAGAAACAAGAATACACATGTAAGTTAGGTTTGTCCCTTTAGAAACTCAATGAAATCTTAAATTTGAAGAATGCAGTTAAAGTCAAGACCATGCTGAAATACTTTTCTGACTTGGCCTAAATACTGAAAAAATCTGATTTCATAGTGTTGCTATTACTAATATGAAAGTTGGCTTACATTCCATCAAAGTAAATTACACACTTTGGCCAAACCAAGTTCATATCAAACATGTTAATCTCCTGAGAAAATTAAATATGCCTACAAGATTGTTTTTTCATGTGTAAAAACTGTGAATTAAGAAACATGGCTTTTGTTCCTTCTTTCATGTGGGGATGAGTTTATTAAAATTTGATGTCACTCAACTAATTGTGAAGCTGAGAACGAGCTGATTTGTGAAGTAATCAAAGTGACTGGTCATTTAGCAGGTTGACTGCTAATACATTTTCATCAATGAAACATACAGTTCTTGGAAATACTCTGGCTTTTGCTATGGTAAATAAGGAAGAAGAATTACTGCTTTGTGCAAGACAAATTGTTTTTACAGAACTAAGGTATGAGACCCTGACATATACTTAGGACTTGCTTTCTTGAGTCAGGATAGATTTTTCTTTGACAAAGCAAGATGAGCTGATACTAGGAGGGCAGCATATTCATCTTGCAAGCAACCATTTCATGGTATGCTGATGCATATATCTTAGGCCTACGTGTCCATGGTGCTCAAGAAGGAGAATCTCAAAAAGAAATTTTGTAAAGTTGAAGGAAACAAACCATCTTACTGGATAATTAGCAAAAGGATAAAGAATATCTGAATGACTTTGAAGTGCATAAACTACGTTTCCTTGAGCAAAAATTTGCTGCAAATAGGGAATGATATATACCAGAACAGAAGACTTTGATTTCTAGCCTGATAAATTTAGTCCAAGTTGGAGCTTGACTCCTAATGTGATTTCATGGTTTTCAGGAGGTTCCTAAAAGTGTAATTTAACTCCTTGCATGAGATTCCTAATATAGTAGGCACAAAGACTGAACTACCCTTTTATCCAAAAAGTAATTGCTAGCCAGAGTAGAAATATGCTGGAGGAGCAATACGTGTTTTTTTATGCTCAGAAATGAATGGAAGTTTTGTATTCTGGAGCTTTCTCTGCACCTAAATTCACTTTTATCTCATTTCAAATGTATTCTTTAAGACAGTAAAGAGTTATTCTGACAGAGAGAAAACAATGACAGTCCATAATCTCACACAGGTAAATAGATAATACTTCAGCCATCCTAGCTGCGATATACTGTACCTGTTATTAAAATTCCATAGATCACATAGCAAATTCTGGTTTTATATTTCTCATAGAAGTTGCAGACTTTATCATATTTCTTTTCTAAATACCTAGGAAAATATAAAAAAACAAACAGAACAGAAACTTAAGCTGCAGACGAAAAAGAGCAACCGGAAGGGGACCACCAGGTTAAATTAATTAAAATTTCTACACTGGAAGAATGAGGTAAGGAGTCAAATTGGTCAAATTTAAATCCCAAAGTGCCAAATTTGATCCCAAAGAAAATTATGCTGGTATCAGCAAAGCTTTGGTGGAGGGACTTTGGTTTGGTGTTGTACAAGTGAAAAGGAAAATCTGGTGATTATTTAATTGGCCAGTCCATTAGCTATCTAATGGGCTGAAGTTAGCAACCCAATTATGTTAGCCTCTGAAGCACACTTCCATGAGGAGGTCTCTTAGCAAGGTTAGTGCAAACTGGGTAGATAAAGATTCAGTGCCCACTACTAGACCCACACAGCTCAGCTTTGCTATGTGGAGAGCTGAGATAGTTGTGAAGAGGAGCATTTTTATGTGCAAAATAACCAATATCCATCTAAAATCTTACTGAAGTTTGCCTAGTTGTTTCTGAGTATTCTGGACAAACTCCTGAAAGAAGGTCATAATGAGCTTTTGAACTCTTCCCTAGGACCAAATGACAAGGCAAAGTGAAAAGGCCTCATGCTGTAACAGGGAGGTTTTGATTGGAGAGCTGAGCATTGGAACAGGCTGCCCAAGGAAGTGGTTGAGTCATCATGACTGGATGTGTTTAAAAGTCAAGTAGATGTGATGCTTAGGGACAAAGTGTAGTGGTGGACTTGATAGTGTAAGGTTTATGCTGTATTAAATGATAATTTCCAACCTAAATGATTCTATGATTTGACTATATGGTTATTCATTTCATAACTTCTCTTTAAAGACTCTACAGTTTATGGCAGCTATAGTAATTTATTGTACTAGAATATCCTGTTCAAGTACTTGTTCTTCCAATTATTACATACTTCATTAGATAAAAATATTATCTACTGTTACTTCCTGTGCATCCTTTGGGATTTAAAATTGTTATGCTAAGATTACCAATTTGTAATCTCTTCTTTGCTCTAAGATATCTCTCTCTGGTTGATTTAGGTCATTATTACTTCAGTAGCAGGGCATCTCAATTTTTATATAAATATGTTTTGTCTAAAACATATTTTGAAAGATGTTTTGAAACATCTGTTTTGAAATATGGCAGGAAAAAATGTCTTTCTTATAGAATCTGAATAATTCACTATGAAAAAATTGTTTTGTAAAACCTGACCTTACAGGCTTAAAGTGCATCATGTCACCAATAGCTTTTACTTAACCAAAAATATGAACAAAGCAGGTGTCACAAAAACTTCTAAAGGAGAAACTAAACATAAAAATATTTGTATATACTACAAGTATTCTTGCATTTTGGAACTCAGAAATCCTTGTTCTGATCTGCATGTATTGAGAAAGTGTACTTGTACTGAATCCTTGTTATCAACTGCCTGATCTTGCAAAGGGGCTATGTCTCAGATCAAAGATACTGGGTATTATCTGATGAAAGATATTCATCATGCATTCAGAATCAAGGCATGCTTTGTGAATGGCCCTTTCAGCCAAATACAAGGAAGATATAAGATCATATTAGTGCCTTCTCTTAGGAGCCAATTTACAAAAAAATAACTTGGTATACATACCTTTGTCCTTGTCAGGCGCTCAGCAAGTACAAACCAAGTGTAAAACCAGAGAGCACAGAACAAGCCGTAATGTGAATGTGGTTGAAACAGCCTAGAAGGAGCTTTCTCTGCCTGAGGTAATAACTACTCCTGATGGAGGAACACAGGGACCTCAGGAGCAGAAAGCCCTGAAAATTAAACCTATTATCTCTTGCCTAGTCATGGAAGCACAAACAACTAAGTGGGAATAAAAACTATACAGGCTTTATGTCTCCCGCAATTCAATTTGTATCTGTGCAGAAATTACTCTTGTCCAGCAAATCCTGCGAGCCAAGGTTTGAGGGTGAGAGTCTGCTAACCTTGTGCAGCCATTTAGGTACCAATACTTTCCTGTACAACTGATAGGCACTGCTTCCCCAGAAATCTGGATACCTGCCACTGGACATGCTTGTCAGACTTAGATATTTGATCTATCAGTTCTCAGCTTCTATTTTGGATAGACAAAACTATAAATTTTTTAAACAAAGAGCTGTTCGCCCTACTATAGTAATAACAAATCACTAGAGAGGAAAACTGAGATACTATTTAAGTGACTTCTAAACTGTATTTTATTATTATGACATGAGTAAGCCTGATCATTTTAATAAATTCTTTATGTACAGCTTGAAAGAACAACTAAGTCTTCTCAAATACTACTGTATATAATCATAATGTTTATACAGGAATGGTATCTTTCCATGTAGTCCAAATTAAGTGAGACAAACTCCTATTTGGGTTAATCAGCGTGAGCTGCTAGAAATGACAGATAGAAAGACAGGTTTCAAAGCTGAAATTCACAGCAGAATGCAGTCATAGAAACTAGGGAAAAATACAGTATTATTCTTATGAAGACATATCAACATTTGATATGAAAAAAAATATTAATACCTATTAATTTAAAAAATGTCTTACATAGGGTTCATAGTTTTTGCCAAAAATCTCCTAATCCTTAAAATATTGATGTGTTGTTTCACTGTGTGATCACTTGCCACCAGTTCTAACAAAGTGTAAAAATTCTGCTCTGTCAAAATTACATTTTTTACAGCTGTGCTATTCTTATTTTGCACCAAGGCAAACAGCTGTGCAAACCAATGGACAGTAGTGAATCTTTTAACTTCCTACAAGAGATTACTGTTGAAGACCTCTCTTTAGAAAAGGCTCATAAAAAGTGTTGGAAAAGCAGTTGATGGAGTAAAATAAAAAATAATGCTTCTAAGGCAGGTTTTTAGAGGGATAGTTCCAGAATCACACACATTGGTTGAAAAATACATTAATTCAAAATACACTGCATTTCTGTATTACACAATCTTCTAGGCGAGAATAAGGTCCATGCAGCATAGGAGTTTGCAAGTAGAAGTGTGAACTCTTACTCCTGTAGCATAACTACTGGCAAACTGCTGCTTAGGCCAGGACAGAGTGGAAAGCTTATTCATTTAAAAGACATTACCCTTTCACGCGTACTTCCTCGCTCTCAATCTCGATGTTTTCATCCTCCTGGAAAACAGATCAGATGCCAAAGCTGTTAGATGGGTGCATGGTTGGTAAGTAAAGTGTGAAGACACAGATCCCTGCTGTCAGATGGCTGAAGCAGTCTGAAGACTTTTCCACCTGCACTGAGCACACGGATCTGACTCTCCTGTCTGCCACCAACACTGTGGTCACATCAGAAAAAACCTGTGGTTAGACCATGGCTGTGAGCTTTCCCAAACAATCCACATAGTTTTGAAAGGGGAAATAAAAGCACTTCCTCATGGTGAAAGCTCTGCTTTTCTTTCTTATCTCTTTGTAGAACTTTATTATGGTAGAAATTTTATGTATGGAGAATGGAAAAATTTGGGGAGTTGGAACAGTGGACTTACTGTTATAAAAATTCACCAAAGCCAATAAGTTTATATCAACAATTAGCCGCTGAGAAAAGGTAACAGGTAACAATAAGCTAAAGATAGCTAGCACCCATGGCCTTTGTCACATACAACTTGAAATCTGTCCAGACAACACAATTCTACCATATAAGCCTGTCAGCACTGAAGCTTTCAAACAACAGCCATCTGACTTCTGCCATGTTAGAGTTGTTCAGTCTGGAGAGAAGGGGGAACCTCAGAGTAGCTTATCAACACCTGAAGGTGTCTACAGAAGGGCTGGGGTAGGACTTTTGAATAAGGTCCAGGATGGGAGGACTAGAAATAATGGATGCAAATTGGTAGAGGGGAGATTTAGGATGTATAGAAGAAAGTAGTTCTTTACTGTGAGGGTGGTGAGACACTGGAGCAGGTTGCCCAGAGAGGTTGTTGATGCCTTATCCCTGGAGGTGTTTAAGGCCAGGCTGGACGAGGCACTGAGCAGCCTGGTCTAGTGGGAGGTGTCCCTGCCCTTGGCAGGGCAGTTGGAACTAGATGATCATTAAGGTCTCTTCCAACCCAAACCATTCTGTGAGCCCCGACGAAGACAGCGGCGGAAAGTGCCACGACTCCACACGGCCGCGGCGACG
>VZTY01023722.1:231439-266808 GCA_013400935.1 Turnix velox | reverse complement strand
CCCGCCGCGTTCAAACCCATTCCGCATCTCGAGCGCCGACCTGATGAAATTAATTAATCTGATTAAGGGCGGTTACAGAAGGTCGCGGCTCTCAGGCTGTTGTGCTTTACTTATATATAAGTAATATATCCCTAAAATAAGCCGCACTCCATTCACCAAAAAAAAAAAAAATCCATGCCAGGTGATGCCTGAAGCATTTGGAGAAAGGTGGTGAGACACTGGAACACAGGCTGCCCAGAGAGGTTGTGGATGCCCCGTCCCTGGATGTGTTCAAGGCCAGGCTGGACAAGGCTCTGAGCAACCTGATCTAGTAGGAGGTGTCCCTGCCTATGGCAGGGAGGTTGGAACTAGATGATCTTTAAGGTCCCTTCCAACCCAAACCATTCTATGATTCTATGTTTGAGGACAAGCCTTGAGATGGCACAGCCTCCCAGAGTGGTATCCAGTGACGGAGTGCTGCTGCGCCCACCAGGCCTGGTCCAGAGGAGCAGCAGGAGAGCCCTTGTCCCTGGGGTACACACTTACCTCCATGCTAACGGCAGAGCTCACGATGGCAGTTACGGGCAGCTGCTGCCTTCAACAGCAGCAGTGTAACCGCCAGAGGTCCAAGCATCATGCTGGAGCCTCCTCTTTCAAACTCCGTGCTGCAGCAGCATGGCCTGCCCTCAGGCAACCAGCCAGGACCATGGTGTAGACAGTGTTTTCCTGAGCTGGTGGCCTTATCCTACCCTCTCAAGAGCAGCCAGCTCACCCTGCCCAGCCACTATGAGTAGTAGCAGTCTGGAGGTGAGTTTTCACTTTGGTATTACTATTTGTGAAAAACAATTAAGGAATTTGGTTTTCATAATTGTTTAAAAGTATAATAGTTATCAAGATATTACAGGGTGGATGAAGTAAATTCAGACCTTTCTCGAGACAGTTGGGAGAGCATTGCACTCCTAATCTGAGGGTCAGGGGTTCGAGTCCCCGTCCAGGTATGAGGCTTATAAGAGTTGGGCTGATGGTTGGACTAGATTATCTGAAAGGTCCCTTCCAACCTAGATGACTATGACTATTGATGGAACATCTCCAAACAGGTGAAAAAAGAAAAACTGGGCCATAAATCAATCGAAAGTGCTCCGGGAAAATGTAAGCCAAGAAGTGAGGAGGAGTACCTAACTCCAGTCTAAAGGAATGCCTTGAAGACCTTCATACAAGAAACCAGCTATTGAGATCAGCTCCGCTATCTCTCGAAGGGTCGAGGGGAGTGAGGAGCAACCCAGACATTGCTGGATGCATGGAACTACAGAATAGCAATTAGAGCACCAAGACAGGCCTGCTTTTCATCAAGCAAGGACAGCTAACACCAAGATCATAGAGACTTTGTGTAGCTCTTTGTTTTATTTAAAGCCTGGCAATAGACTTCTTGTTTTATTACCTTTAGATTGCATACAAACTTTGACACCTCAGCATATGCTAATGAAGATTTAGTGCTTAGGCTGAACTTATGTCACTTATCTTTAGGGCTGGGATATCTTGTAACTGAGGGAAGAAAGAAAAGCAAAAAACAGTAAAGAGAAAATGGGAAAAAAAAAGGGGGGAGGAAGAAAGGGGAAAATACGTTAATGAGTTTGTAGTGATGATTGAATGTGCATATGTTTAATGTAGTAGTGGACCTATAAATGACCTAACCTTTTATCAATGGGTGTGCCTCTGGCTACAGCTAAGGACCCAGCACTGTTTCGCTTCTCGGCTAATTAGGGCTTCTCGGCTAATTAGGGCTTCTTGGCTAATTAGGGCTTCTCCTTAAATAAAGCTACTAAATTTATAAAACTAAGATTTTTATTTCTCACACTGTTATCTGTGCTAACAGCTTCCCCCGAGCTGGAGAGGCCCAGATGGGGGGGCCCTTGTGAGGCAAGGCCCATGTCCCCATCTTCAGTCCAGCTTTTGTGCTGCAGGCACTGCTGGAGGTCCTGGTAAGATCCTGGTTATGTCCTAGTGACAGATTTGAACCAGCTCAAGGGTAAAATAAAAATTATGTAGATCAATACACATGTAGAAGATGTTGCTCATTCCCCTAGAAGGAAGCTCAGTGTAACAAGAGCTTCCATGAACATAGAAGGAGGCTGCGGGTTTTGAAGTGGAGTGAGGGTAGGAGCCACACGGCTCTGTGGAGCTTTACTGTAATTTACAGCTTCATCTTTGCTAAACTCTGTTTCTTTCTCTTTGTGGTCTTGACCATGAAATGGACCAAACCTGAAAAACACAGGTGTTGTTGCCTACTGGGTTGCTATTATTTTTAGTAACTGAAAGAATTTTACTCGGAAGCTGTAGGAGGTGGGCTTCTTACCTGAGGGACACTGTAGTGCTGAAATACCATTTATTCCTGTGCTTTAGTTTTAGGGGCATATCTCATGTGACAGCTTCTCACAGATTTTTGAACCTACACTATAAATCATGAGAATCCAGCCCTGTAAGTCACAAATGCTCCCACATTTACAAGCAGCTTAGCTCCCCTAGGCACCATATGCTCTCTCCTGGTCATATCCCACCATCCCCAATATGTACCTCCATCATATTCCCCCATGCCAGGGATCATTCCCCCCATGCCAGGGATCATTCCCCCCATGCCACATGATCAGGGAGCTCCCCAGGATTGGGCACAGCCTAGTCTCTTGCTACTTGGATTTGTGAAGTACCCTGGTTGTCTTGAGAATATAACTTACTTTGAGTGATACAATACAAAAAGTAATAATCCATATCCTCTTACACTGACTAAAATGTGTTTAAATATGCTCAGAAAATATAATATTTAAATTTAATATTTAAATAGGCTCAGAAATGCTTTCCTACATCTACATTAAGAAGTGTTATCAAAGTCAGAATTCAAAGGTCACTTTGTATCTAATTGTGCAGGTACACAATGAAAGCGGGGTATGGTTCTGACCCTATTTTCCTTCTTTTTTTCATAGGCAGACACAACGACAGATCTGGTTTGTGAGAAGCATTGGTCCTCACAGAAGTGAACCCAAGGGCTGCAGGGACCTAGTGGACTGGCATCAGCAGAGGCACAGTGAAGTGTGTATTCTACAGAGCCCCAAAATAAACTCAACAAAAAATTGCCAATGTGAATATACACATATGTATAGTGGCTGAACATATTGAGCTGATAGTGTGATATTGGTTTCTTTAATAAAACTCAAGATTTCATAGACTGCTACTGCTTTTCTCTGCTTGTAAAGTTTCCAACTGATCTGAATCTCTGTTTATTCTTTTTGTTTTGACATTTCCTTTCCTGATGGCTTTTTTGAAGATAAAGTATATGTACTGTCTACCACCTACTTCCCTTAAGATCTTACATCCCATTCTAATTCCCAGTAGTGCATATCAGAACAGTCTGAATGATCTTTTCCATCACTGCAAACCTAGAATCACTTTCAGATCCAATAAATTTGTTTGTCAGCAAGCCTTTGATTCCTCTGATCATATCACAAGAACACTGGAAGACAAAAAAGAACATCTACACCATCAGGAAACCTCTGTTCCTTAAGTGCTGTTTCAAGTACCATTACCAAACTCGGTAAGTAAGTATGTTTATAAGGCAGGAAGGTACTGCAAGTGTTTTCATGTAACTTTCAGAGTAACACATTATTTCTGGAGTCTGGTTATAAAAACCCTTCATAAAGTATTGGTGGGGTGTTTTGAAACTTGCTTTCATAGTGAGCTACTCACCATGTGGGCTTGAACAAATGTACAGTAAAAAGAAGCCAAAATGGATGTGTACATTATGGAGTCACATTCTCCTTTCTTTGGTCTGTATTACATCAAAGCTGTTTCCTCCAGTTTGTGCATGACTGAAATTTTGCTGTTTTGGATGAGTAGGTATCAAATAATATGTATGCCTTGTCTGAAAGGTTGTGTCACTAAAACTAGGATTTCCAGCTTCTACTCTTACAGCTTCTCTGAAGAAAATACATGAGATACACCAATGCACCCAGCTTGGGGAATTCACAGGAGGCGTTAAAAATCTATTCAGTCAGGAGATTATAATCTGGTGGCAATTACAGAGACATGGTGGGACAGCTCACATGCCTAGAATGTGTTCATGGAGGACTATGTCCTTCTCGGGAAAGACAGACAGCAAGGTAGTGGAGTTACATTTTATGTGAGAGAGCAACTAGAATGCAGTGAGTGCTGTCCCGGGGTGGATGAGGAGGGAGCTGACAGTTTGTGGGTGGGAAATAAGGGGGAGGCTGGCTTGGGTCATACTGTAGTGATGATCTATCACAGGCCATCAGATCAGAATGAGGAAGTTGAGAAGACCTTCTACAGACAGCTGAGAGCAGCCTCCAAAATACAGGCTGGAGAATTGGGTGGAGAATACAACAAGGGCAAGTGTAGAGTCTTGCATCAGGACAAGAACAACCTCATGTATCAGCATAAGTTGGGGGCTGATCTGTTAGAGACCAGTGTAGAGAAAAGGTTCCTGAGGATCCTGGTGGACAACAGGACGTCCATGAGCCAGCAATGTGCCCTTGTCACCAAGGCCAATGGCATCCTGGGGTGTATTCTAAGGTGCGTGGTCAGTAGGTTGTGGCAGTGTAGAGGGGGAGGAGAACCTCCCTCATCTGGAATATTGGATAAGATGATCTCTGGAGGTCCCTTCCAATCCCTGACAATCTGTGATACTGTGAAATGTTCCTGTGTCTACTCCTTATCCCTTTAATCCCCATTTCTGATGCCTCTTGACCATCTTGCATAGAGTCACTAGGATTTTAGAAAGCATTTTTCTGAATCCTGCATGTGTAGTCAATTTTTCATTTTTTCTGCTTAATACACTTCTGAGACCAGTGCTTGCTTTCCTGTCAGTTTACAAATTTTAAATCAATTCATGTTCTGTTAAAGTATCTGTCTTGTATGTGTTATCACAGGGATTTACTGATACTGAATTTTATGTTTATGAATCTATACAAGTTTAATCAAAAGGTAAAAAAAAAAAAAAGAAGAAAGAAAACATACCTGATTCGTTTGTGCAGAAATCTTATTTTGTGGATTCTTGACTCGCTGTGAATCGTCTCCAAGAGTTTTTGGATTTATAGCATCCACACTGTCACAGTCACTCTGGGGCACAAGTACATAAATTCTGTCAGTTTAAACCAAAAGGTAAAAGTCTTTCTTGTGTGTGTGCTAAGAAGTGGTTTATATGCTGATGCCTGTGCTTCCATGTTCTACTTTACTACTACAGGGGAGACCAAAACTAGGTGTATACAACTTGGGTGTTCAAGTCCCTGCATTATTACACAGAACTCTCAGTGGTCAACTAGTGCAAACCTGCTTTCTTGATTTAAACTCACATGTCTTCCCAGTGCTGCCCTTTGCCTGTAGTTTACAAAAACCTAGGCCTTCTCTGTGCTAAGGGCAGAATGGCCTAATTGGACCTCTCCCCATATTGCTAATACATTTACTCCATCTAATTAATAGATAAGCAGCAGATACATATTTTTTAGAAATACATGCTTTGATTGCTCTTGGACTGAAACACTGTCTTTAAAGAGAGCAGTCAGCTTTACAACATTATTTCTAAGTGGTGTACGAATGTATTGAGGTTTGAATACAGCCACAACAAGCCCTACCTGTTTCTATGTTTTGATTTTTTTCTATTCTGAAGCAGTTTTCTCTTGTTTCTTGCCATTTTGAATAGTGCATACCTTTTTTTATGATCCTTGAAAAGCTATTTCTTGTTTTGGTTTCACAAGAAAGCAGCTTAGCCAGAACATCAGATATATCTGCACTTGATATACATGTTTTACAATTCAGCAGTTACAATATGGTCACGTAACTGTGTTTTACTGCAAGAAGTATCTCATAATTTACATAGTAATAACACCAATAAATTAGTATCAACATTTAGCCTTCTAGGAAAATTATAATTTCCAGTGAACAATACAAAATAGACTTAATCATAATAAGTTATGATTATAGTAAATGATGATAAAAGCAGGAATGAACAGGCATAAATTAAATTTTGCGATTTAGAAGAAACATTACCTTAGAGGCAACCAGAATGCTTTTCAGTAACATATTTTCATTAAAGATCATCTGCTTCTAGACTTGACAAAAACTTTGTTTCAGTAAAGATGTTTCTAGAACATTGTGCACCTGGAGGAAGAGGAGGGTGTTGCAAGGGGCTGTTTATTCACCTGCTGTGGCCCTGGTAAATCAGATAAATACACCAGTTACTCTCCTCCTTAGAGGAGAGTGTAGTTGCATTCCCTTAAGAGGGAGATTTTTTATATTATTTTTTATTCTTTATAAAGCACCTCTGATACTGATTTGCCCTATAATTATGCTGTCTTAGGAGTTTATCATAGCTGACCGTGTAATTAACAATGAAAGCCTTTACTGAACACTCGAGTGCAAAAAATCCATTTGTCTAAGAAATAGTGCCTAATTGTAGCACTGAGATATAGTACAATAAAAATACTATATATAGCATAGTGAAGTTGAAGTAGTACAGTTCTGTAATTGACACATATCCCCTGGGGATGGTCTCTGTAAAGATTTCTGTGATTGTTGCTCAGCAAGATATAGCACAGAATTCTTAGGACTTCTGTCAGCAAACAAGCTAGAACACACAGAGTAATTTATGTTGGAAGAAATCTCTAGAAGTCACTTTGTTCAACCCACTGTTCAACTGCAGTAATTACATAAGTTTTATTTATAGAGTATTAAAATATATGAATGTATGAGTAATGTAACAAAACTAGTAAGAATATTGCATGATTACTGGAACTCTAAATGCAGAATGATAGGCTTGTGTTATTTTCTGCAAGCTTAAGAAGCACTCATTTCAACTGATCATACCACATTTCTGGCATATTCCAATTTCAGTAGAAACTGGTTAATTACTATTGACAGCATGTGTGCTTCAGTTATAGACTACTTCTGTTGCCTAAATCAGTCTTTGAATGAGTACCATAAAGCTGAGTAATTTCTGCATATTTCAAAGATGATTATTAGAGTACAATTTCTTCATCTTTTCCTTTATAAATTTAAAAAATTTTGACTGGTTTAAATGCATGCTATTTAACCAAATCCCTTGGAGAATTGTTTCTAATTTCTCATTAGAATAGCAACCATCAAGTGACAAACTGCTTCTGTTAGCTCAGTCTTTCTGAGTTCACTGAAGGAATGCCTCAACAAAATAACAATCCATCTCTGCTTATCACCTGTAGTTACAGATTGCTACCTAAGCACTCAGCATGGGCAAAACATCGTGCAAAAAAGCTTCTGCCTCATTTACTCAGTATCCTTTTTCACATCCCAGGAATGTCTGCAGATCAAAAAATTACAACATAAAATAGTAGTAGTTCAAGCCATAGGGGCAAGCCAAACCATTCAAACAGTCCTGCTGTTAGTGCAGGCCAGATACAGCAATATGCTAAGTCACTTCTGAACCTACTCAATTTATGTGGAAAGAACAAAGTTTAAAGTTTATCTGTTGGAACATGGCAGAGACATCATGGAATGTACCTAGTCTTGTGAAACAAAACCATGTGTCTATCTTATGTATTTTTTCACAATTGCTGATTTGGATGTAGGATAGTAAAAAATACAATTTTTAGACAAAGTCAAGCTAAGAATGTATCCTCTAGGCAATTATGATGCTTAAATCCAAACCTCTAAGTGAATAATGGGCATACTAATCAGGTAACCATACTGTTTCAAATGTGAGCTTTGATATCTGCACATGTAAATTCAGAGTGGAGCTGTATTTTATTTTTTATAAAAACGTGTTGTGTGCTGGCTGTTGTTCAGTGCTAAGCAACTTGGTTTAGTTCTGCAGAATTGACATGAACACAGATGTGTTGGTTCTGTGTGTTGGTTTCTGATTGGGTGAAAACCTCGTATTTAAGGGCAACATGGTTAGTCACATAAAGAACCAGGAAATTAAAACCAAATTAGAGCACCTTGGGTAGAAAATACTCTTCCCTTTTCACAGCTGAAGGATTACGGAAGTTTTCACAGGATCGCTCTACCTACTTTGAATGCAGACAGTATGAAACATGTTGGGCAACTGCACTTCCTCTTTCGCATTCTGATGTTCCTTTTATTGATTGGAATTTCCTGCTCATACAACATACGATTAAATGGCAAGGACATGGGGCTATCTTGTGCTTTTAGGTGCTCTTTCAATATTTGTTTAGTTGCTCCCGGATGAGCAGTTAATTAGACAAACTGCTTTGCATAACTGCAGTCTTTGATTTTTCCTCCTATTTCCTCCTTGCCTTTCAAGGTTTTGCAGAGAGGTCATAACCTCTATCCTTTGCGTTTTTAACAATAGCAACACAATCTAAAGTAGGAAGTTTTCCACCCTTGCTGGTTAGGGATGAAAACAGATCGCCTATCAGAACCCCTAAGACACATGTTCATGTTTTAACAAGTGGATCATAACATTAGCTTTGGAGACTAGAATCAGGGTACTTAAGAAACAGATGCTTCAAAAGCAGATGTATTAAGCTATGCTGGATTTCATTGGATTTCATATTTCATTCAGTCAGATGAAATAAAGTCATCTGATTTATAGTTCAAAACTCTGCCACATTGTCATTATTTTGACGGACTTTAAATTTTTTTTAAAAATATTAAGGAAGATTTTTTTTTTAATCAATAATCATAGCATTCACAAATTCCTGTCAAACAGTAAAATTCAATGTACAGGACAGGAGAGATGAATATGCATTACCCATGCATTAAACTACAGTAAATGAACTGCAGAGACATGAGAAACATGTACTGCCAGATTTAAATGCTAATTTTCCAAGAGGTGTTTTTAAATGGGTTGGGAATTGCCCTCACCCACCTCTAAGTACATTATAGTGGCTTTCTTCTAAAGCTTAAATTCTCAGTTTTGAGTAGGGTCGTAAAATAGTATCCTGTAAATGGAGGATAAACTAGTTAAAATTATAAGACTGGCGCAAACTGGCTGTAAAAGCAATAAGAAATCCATTTGCTCTCACAACATGTAAAATACAGGAGAGGCAGAAAGCAAAATCCAGAAAAACTGAAACTGGAAAAAATATTTGCATGCTCATGAGAAGACAGCAGACAGCAAGGAGCACACAATACCTGCAATTATGGCATTCAGAATGTCTATTGATGGCAAACAGGAACACAAGAAGAATGACAAGGATGTAAATTGGAGGGGGGTAGATTTAGACTTGACATAAGAAACAAATTCTTTACAGTGAGCGTGGTGGGGCACTGGAACAGGTTGCCCAGAGAGGTTGTGGATGCCCCCTCTCTGGAGGTGTTCAAGACCAGGCTGGACAAGGCACTGAGCAGCCTCATCTAGTGGGAGTTGTCTCTGCCTATGGCAGGGGGGTTGAAACTCGATCTTTGAGGTCCCTTCCAACCCAAACTATTCTATGATTCTAAGAATTCTAAAAATGTTTTTCGTGAGGAATATTTACATAGCCTGAGAAGAGAAAAAAAGAGGCAAATGTATGATTAACTTTTACTATTTCTTTTAAAACAAGTATGACTTTGGAAAACAAGTGTTGAAAACATGGAATAGGACTGCATAGTTTCCTACCAGTGGAGCTATGCAGTGCAATGCCTTCATAATTTCTGAGAAAAATTACAGCAATTATGCTTTTTAAGTATAAATTCTTAACGGCGTCTGTAGTCTTCATTAACTGACCAGACAAATGTATGTGGCAGGCTGTGGAGAATGGCACTTTTAGGATATGTCTGAATTAAATGGAGGACAAAAGCTACACACTGATGTCATTGTCTTGCATGAGTAAAAGGCAGAAATTACAGGAGATTCTTCCTCGAATCAGCTTCTTAAGAGGATGATACACTCTCCTAAACAGGTATGAGCAGCCTAATGCATCGTAAAACTGACAATAGGAGGAAAATTACTAACCAATATTTATTAGATGTTATCTTCTGCATCGTATTTACTTCATATTTTTACTTCTGAGTTATTGTAGAAGTCAGGGAGTTTTTTCTTCCCACTTACTGTTCCTTTGAGCTAGCTCTTATCATTCCTTGAGGACTAAGTGTGATTTGCTGCTTAATGTTATCATTAGCAGAGATCTGAATCATCAGAACTGATTAGGTAACATCTTTACCTCAGAAATGAGGGCTAAACATAGGCTAGGTGAATCCAATCTCAGTTTTAGGGCTACTGTTAGAGTGGAAAACATTCTGAGCAGGAAATTCTGTGGGCAGCTGTAGTGATTTCCCAGCTGGGAGCCACGGTACTGTTTCTATACATTATGCAGATATAGAGCCAGAATGTATTACATTGGCATGTAGATGCTTAATATAGACAGTCTTCCAAATAGTAATGAGACTATGAGGATTTAGGTTCCCCAAATTACATGACATATTAAGAAAATAATAAAATAAAATTGGATGACTCAGTATAAACAGTGGAGCAATTTGTTGATTCTAGCGATGAGGTAGCATCCATAGAACACTTAGAGTTTGAAAGGACCTAAAAGATTGTCTAGTTCCAAACACCCTGTCAGGTTGCTCAAAACTCTATCCAGCCTGGCCATGAATGCTTCCAGGAATGGGGTGTCCCTGACTTCCCTGGGTAACCTGTTCCAGTATCATGTCACCCTCAAGAGTAAAGAATTTCTTTCTGCTATCTAATCTAAATCTCCCCTCTTCCAGTGGAAAGCCATTATCTTGTCCTATCACTACATGCTGTTGGAAATTATTCCTCTCCAACTTTCTTGTAAGCCCCTTTCAAATACTGGAAGGCTGCTATAATATCTTCCTGGAGCCTTCTCTTCTCCAGAGCATGTATGTTTAGCATTTAGGTTTTAACAACTGTAGTTAGGGTTTTATTAAGGATATAGTGCATTGAAGGGTAGGGTGTGTTTAACTGGCTCCATGTCTTCTTAATTAATCTTCTAAAGTCAATACAAGAAGTTTAGTCTTTGTAACACACACAGATGGCCGGAATAGTTAGTAACTGAATTATCCCCAATATCAAAGCAAAAGAGAAAAGCCTTACAGCAGAGCTCAGCATCTGAGTTCTGTTCTCTATTCGCTTTTAAGCATGTTCTGAGGTAAATAAGTTGCTTCTGGGTCTCCCAGTTACTGTAGTTATCACAAGACAGTAACACAGGGCCCACAGGTTTGTAAGCTGTGCCTGTAAATTGTTCAAGTGGAATCTGTGCGACGGACAAAAAGAAGCATTTAGTATTTTGATGATATTAGTAGATCTTTATGCTACATGGATACATGCCCTTTCTGAAAGTTAATATGATTTCTGAGAGTTCATTACAGTATGGTTGAAAAATTTTATGCTTCTGTGATTCAGTGAAAATTCTACCTTTTTTAAGAAGGATGTCTATGTTTAGATATCAGTATTCAATGGAAACTGGAGAAAACACAAATAGTTATCCTCCATTGACCATTTGCAGAGCTAGTCAAAAGGCAGATTACTCTTTATTACAACCTCTTCATTACACTAAAATCCATCCATAACAGAAGTCACAATGTCTCTTTTTCTTAACATTATAAAATTTTTATATGGTCTTTCATCCCTCACTTATTGGCCTTGCCATCAACAGTGAGAACTGTTTTCTTAGTTTATTTATTTTATAAAATAAACTGCTTAACTTGGGGTTGCTTTATACCTTTCTTATTCCCTTTCCAAATTTATGGTTTAACAGTTCAGGTACATCTGAATGTAGCAATAAATGCTTAAATAGAAAACATAAAAAAAAAAATATTATTCTCAGTGGCTTCTACTGTAATTTATTTTTCTGTTTGCAGAAACTTACCTACTTCCTCTTGCATCATATTTTATCTAGGGAGTGACTTAAATGATGAGTAGAGGCAGTGTAAAAACAAATGTGAACAACTTGTTATGTACTAGGAAAAAAAAAGACCTGACTTAGGCCCCAGGGTTTACGGCTGGACAATCTCCATGCTATGTTACTTTAATTATTTAAATTGGAAAGGATTTACCAGGTCTTGCAAACCTCTGCAGAGGTAAGGAAATGAAGCCCCTGGGTTCCCTGCTCATTCATCAGGTGGACAATGGATTTGTGAGAATAGACTTTGTAAGTTGACTGCATTGTCTTATGCAGACATTTAGTGTGTGAATCTACAGCCAGGAAGAAGCCCTACCCAAGATCTTCACTTGAAAACTCAAATTCAAACTGCTTGTCCATCTGCTCTTCAGAGCAGATGCTTTGAGGATGCTCTGATTACTCAGGTGTGTGCACTGATGACATATCATATTTAACTGGCTCCATGTCTTCTTAATTAATCTTCCTCTTAAAATCCTTAAAATCATATTTTAAGAGGATTATCTATCAGTCTCCTCTTGATGATCTCTCACTTTGTGTGAATTATAAACCATTGATTGGAGTTGTGACTTGACCCTAACTTACTTGCTTTTCACAAATATTGCCTAACTGGCAGATTATCAAATCAATCTACTGCTTGTCTGTCTCTAAAACCCAATGAATAAATATGCAAAATGGTTGGATGATGGTGGGGTTAGATAATATTCCAAGTGATTAGCACCTAGAGAAACCTTTCTGTGTTACTTGAACAGCTACTACTCACACCCACTACCTACTGTCCCTTCCATCTAGCTGACCACCAGGGAAGCCTAAGGATCAGAGGCTGCAGAGGAGAGCAAGAGGTACTTATAACTGATTAACAGGTATTTTGATGCTTGCATGTTTGAAATCTGTATTTTTTAACTAGTAGTCACATTACCTTATGCAATAACCTTCTGAGCTGGCCCCTTACCTTCTTTCTATGCTCTTCTTAGGAGTGGAACAAGAGAATCATACTTTTATGTAGGAAAGAAAGAAGATGTGCACCATAATTATTCTTCTTAGATTGTTAATATGTATTGCTTTGATTAGATATATATCTGCTGCATATGTCTGCTGCTGTGAATTACCAGTCCTCAGGAAAAAGCAGCAACTGACGCAGCACGTGGTAGAACTGGATGAGCTGGTTGTGAAACCCATCCACCAGTCTATGAAATTACACAGAGTTTTCGAACTTACAGCAGGTAGCAGATGAAGACAATAAGCAGAACATACTGCTGAACGTGTCAATTATACTCCAGCTTCTCATACAAGCTACTGTACCTTAGCATGGTTACAGGCACAAAGTGTGTGGGGTTTTGTAAAATACTCGCAGAGAGCATAAGTTGCCTTTTCTTTGTTCAGGGACTGAAGTAAGCATTGTTAATTGTTTTTAAAGCCCTTCCTCTTCCCCTCAAAGCAAAGGAAGTCATGCTTACCTGGAAGGCCAAATTTTGCACTCCCGAATGATCATGAGCAGCCTCCTTCAGCTCCATGTGCCTAGCATCAGCAGGAAAGTTTGGGGTGAACGTTGGATGCTTCTTGCAGCACAGGTCAAGAGCTGCCAGACCATTCACAGGGTGGATGGGTATCACCTGAAGGCCAAGCTAGCTGCAGGCACTCTCAGGTTGCTCTTGCTTGTAGCTCCACCTTCTAGCTCCCCGGGCACAGCCCCTTTTGTCCAGCGTGGGAAACCGCATTCAGTGTTTCTCCAGACAAATAATGCCGGGAAATTACACTGAATAGTCTAGTGACCATTATTAGCAGGTATTCTTTATTGCAGCGCTGGATGTGTAGGGGATTTTCCCAGCCGTTTGCACTTGCCGAGAAAGAAGAGCTTTCGAAATTTATAGACCTCTAACATACATACTCATGCGCTATCTCAGAAATTACTATCTTATTTATGAATGAATATTCATTAGTCCAAACTCTCGGGTCTCCTCTGGCAAAGAAAGCAGTCACAGCCTTGCACTAACTGTCTCAAGGCCTTCTTACTTAATCTACCTGCTTGGCTTCTTATCTCTTTGTTCCTTAAAAAAAAGGCTCATCTTAACCAGTATTTACATAGCAATTGCATTCCTCTGCTGTCTCAGAACATCTTGCACTTGCTTTTATTGATCGCTCCCAACCCAGCTTTCTGGGGCCCAGCTGTTTCTGTTCCCTGTTTCACAAGGGAGGATTCCTTCGGGCCTCAGGAGCTAGATGCATCTCTGAGGCAAATGTGTGTGTACTGACGTGGCTTCTAGCTTTTCTCACTTGCCTGAGGGGAAATCTTCCCCACCCACATCTTTCAGAGGTCAGCACAGTTTTTACGTTTTCTACAGCTCAAGTCAAAATTTCTGCAATATTATTACCTCTATTATCAGCTCTATTTTCGTAATTATTAAGGACCCTACCTAGCAGAAGGAAAACAAAGGAAAGGAATAAATTCAAAACCTCCCACAAATCCTGGTTATGCGTTTTTCAGTTTGCATGCCAAATATTATGGCACACCGCCATTTGGTTATCTACCCTCACAATACTTACCTTTAACTTTTCTCGTGAAGTTTCTGAGGCTTGCTATTCACAATATGGGGAAGTTATATTATTAGGATATCAACACTAGTTAGTTTTTTTTTTGTTTGGTTGGTTTTGTCGTTGTGTGTATGCTTTTTTTTTTTTTTTTTTGCGGGGGGTGCCGGGGAGGGGAGGAGGTTTGAAGGATATTGTTTCAGTAAAACAACCGTGACAGTGATAAAGTATTTTCCAGGGAATCTGTTTCGGTATTCCAGGTTTTGAAATCAGCATACTTGTTGCTATTGGTATTTGCCCTGTAAGTAAAGCAATTTCTATGACAAATTGCTTCTCTCTTATCTCAGTTTTTTCTCTGTTTCTTCCTCCTCTCCTCCTGCAAGTTTCGAACAGAGGAAGAAGAGTAGAGAAATTAAGGCAGTGAATAATTTTAAATCCCAACTCTGCAGTCCTGCAATCTGTGGTCTGTATTTGCAAAGTTGGAATGAAGTTCTGCCCTGGTAACTACACCAAGACACAAGTATTTTCTACTGTTGGACCTCTTCTTCTGTCAACTCATGGGAGAATTTTTTAAACCGTTTTACTTATTCAAAAATGTCAGCGTAACACTGATGATTACAATGCAGTTTCCTCCTCTGAAATTACATTTTGTGTTAGTAAACTCACTGAATGACAAAAGCATAAAACCCCACACAACCATGACAAATCATAAAACCAGTATGGAAAATAATTCCCTGTGTATAAAGAACCATGTAGTTAAACAAAAAGTAGATAGTCACAGTAAACTTTTGTCAGGATTAGATCGCACTCCACTTAATGTTTGATTTACACAAACTCCTTTCCCATTTCTGGTTAGTTTAAACATTTGCATGAACAGATGGACTAAGGGTACTGAAGAGATTTCTTAATAAAGAAATCCGTGACTATCGGGGTTAGAGAAGATGCTTGCAGTGAAATAGCTAGGGGCACCAGGCAGAGATGCATTAAATGATGAGGACTCTTTACAAATATTGAATGGTGGGTGTGCCCTTCAAACAGGACTTGAATGGGTGTTACTTGTTCAGGTAACGGCTGTTGATGGGGCGAGAGGGCCAGGAGCATGGGGAGCAGCTGGGTTCAGATAGCGACTCTGATGGGGCAGAATGACTGGAACATCAGGATAAAACGAAGGTCTGGATAACATTGGTGGGATTACATATCTCATGGGAAACTTCGTAATCAGGTTTTGTTAAGTTCTCGGCCTGTAGCACATAAATACTGTTCCTGTTGCTGAACTAGACACACATGATTTGTGAAAATTATTTCCCTTGTGTCCAGCACTGCAATAAAGAATACCTGCTTAATAGTCATGGAGACTATTGAGTTATTTTATTACAGATTGCACGACTTCAGCATCAGATCCCGCCATTTCAATTATTAACAAGCCTAGACATCTGATTTACACTATATTTAATAGTGTTTTTTACAACATTAGACTGATTGTATTAAGCTGAACAAAAAATGTGTTTCAAAATTCTGATTCTATGACTAATAATGGAGAGAAATTTTTACTATAACTCAAGAGTAGCTCCTTAACAATATCACTAAGAAATTTTATAGGATCGTCGAATAATTTGGGCTGGAGAGGACCTTAAAGATCATCTAGTTCCAACCCCCCTGACATCTGGACGCCTCCCACTAGACCAGTTTGCCCAATGCCTCATCCAACCTGCCTTTATATGGCCTTATATTCCATCACAGTATTTGTACTTGAACTCTGGACTTCCTTCCTCTTAGTTAAAGACAGATCAATCAAAAACCCTAACTCTTTCATTGGGTTACACATGGATGTGATTTTTTTTTTTCATATTATGAAAAATCACAGAATCACAGAATGACCTGGGTTGGAAGGGACCCCAAGGATCATGCNATCAAAAACCCTAACTCTTTCATTGGGTTACACATGGATGTGATTTTTTTTTTTCATATTATGAAAAATCATAGAACAAGTTCATTTTTGTGTGAAAACATGAATATATTTTTCCTACATGCTTTTCACTTGCTTTTTAAATGATAGAAATTAATTAATATATTGTAAGCATGCTGCTATTTTGTAAGCAAACCTGAAGAAGTCGAAAAGAAACTATGTTATTGTATTAAAGCAGCTCAATAGCCCAATAAGTATACAAATCTAGTTTTCTCATACAGACTAAGGGAAACTTTATTTCAGTATGTTGAGTATCTTTACAACTTTGCAGGCAGCTGGCACAGTGAAATACTTTATTACACATACAATTGAAACACAGAAAATAAAACAGAGAAATGAACAATTCTAGAAAGGTTCATATATAATTGTTTTCTTGCATCCTTTCCTCAAAACATGGGAGGTTTTCAGCCATTCCCGAGAAATTATTTAAAGAAGTGGAGAACTTAAACACTATCTAAGTATGTTACTTAGATGCTAATGTGAGTAAAGGGAACCAGAGGTCTTGCTAGCAGAAGAGGCTTTAGTTGAGCTTTATGTTTTATAATATAAAAAATTTTGCTTAACATTTGGAAGTATGGGTACGTACATGTGAGTAATTTACAGAGAGTGGTAGTCTTGTGCTGATATCAGTATTTCCCATGGAATATACATCAAGGTCTGAATAGTAGGAAAAATGGAATGCTGTGGTAATTAACTATGACTCTTGATTGACAAAGAACAGACTTCCCACGACAGCACTAAGTACATTTTCCATTAAATCCTTATCACAAAGAACAGTGTGCAGAGCATTTTTGTACATCAAGGAACAACACAACAATACTCAGTCTCCTTGGAAATTGTTGTGCAGTTGATTTAGCCCAGAACAGGTTTTGGTCTGGTAAGCAGAATCACTTAGTGTGTACAAAGAAGGCAAATACACAGTAATATGGTTCATAATAATTTGTTTGGAATATAGAGATAAAGAGAGGGACTGTGAAGAAACTGGTGCGGTATCTGAAAAAGATAAGGTCTTTTTTTTTTTCTCTGATGAAAGTGGGAAGAAACTTTGTAATTAGGACCTATAGTATTGTTAAAAAACTATTTTTTTTTTTCATTTTAACTTTAATTAATAATATTAAATATTTAGAGTTGTGCTAATTGTCTTCCTTTACTGTTTCCAGAATATTTCTGAAAAAAATTCAAAAGCTTTAAGAAAAAATCTTGAACTATCTCTCTTATGTGCCTGGGTAAACTGTGACCTCAAACAAAAAATGGACTGAGCCATGAGGTAGCAGGGCAGCTTCAGTCCTGATCTAGTAACAAATTGCAGATTAATTTTCCAGAGATTATGTTATCCTGGTAATCAATGATCATGATTTTCTCTGTAAATCTTTTAAGTCTGTACAAAGTGGTGTCAAATTCTATTGAACAAACATTAGAGGGTCTTGCAGCCATCTTTGTACAAACACATTTTGCATACTCCATAAAACATTGATAGTGATTGAGCTATTCTGTTCCTTCATTTGAAGTCTTTTTCTAAGAGAGAAAGGGAATTATTAATTTTTTTTGAAAATTTAACAAGCTAATAGGGGTTGTGGGTGGAGGGTGGCTGAGGATAAAGCCTAGATAGTCCAAAACATTTGTGATATGATATTTAGCCCATCTGTAATACTTTGAATTCTTTTGAAACACCTGTCAGATAATTTGTTTTCTTCACAGATGAATGGTAGAGGAAAACTATTAGTATCTTTAGTATAATTTTAATGTTTTGCCAGATGGATTTTATGAAAATATATAACTCACATGGGTACAGAGTGGCTGAGCAGTCAAGTGCTGCCTTCTCCTATCACACAACTCACAGGTTATGCTCAGTCTTTGGTCCACACCAGTCACAGTCTCCTGCTTAGTAGATCTCAACTGGATAAATCCTACTTTGTCTTCCAGTTCTTCCTCCGAGATACTTAGAAATCTGTGTGAAAATGTGGGCAGACTAACTGCTGAGAAAATTATTCACTTCCTTGGTTTTCTGTGTCAGTAGAAATTAAACTTTCTAATACTTCTAGAAGTTGTCCTGAAAGCTGCCCCTTGACAGGAGGGAAATGTTAAAGAATTTTATGTTTAACAAACACACTGAATTAGGGAAGAAAGACCTTTCGGAGGAAAGACATGAGCCTTTGAGGACTACTGTGTTTCACCTTGTGACAAATAACTGTATAAAGCTAAACAGCAAGAATTCTACAACTATTGATCCTCAGACATTTGCAGTGACTTTAGGAGAGTTTAAAGAGACCACTCCAAATTAAGCAGGATTTCTGAGAAACAGAGAAAAAGTATTTTATGTGATATCTTAATCATATGATACATGCTAAGTAAAAGAAGATAAAGCTACATGAATGTTTGTGTAGTACATTCATATGAATTCAGAATGGAAGCAGACAAAAAAACCCACAAATAAAGGAATTGAAGTATATATCTAAAGGTAATAGAAAGGTTTATTTCAAGGAATACTAATGGGGACATTAGCACAAAAACCTAAGTTAACTGACTGTGTTTCAGGAGGGGTTTGGCTATCTGAAGGTAGTAATCTCTGTGTGAATGTAAGTTCAAAGACAAAGAAGTAACTTTTACAAGGCTGTCTTTTAATATCTTGATAATCTAAAATGTCTTCATGATCATACAGGAATTGTGTCTCTAACTGAGGAAAAGCATGCGTATTGACTGTCTTTTATTTGTACTGTTTCTTCTAATGTTTATGCACAGAAATATAACTAGCATCAATCTGTAAATGCTGATGAGCTGAAATGTTAGCATACCGTGTTAACTTTGGAGAAGGGCTTCTGTTTGTTTATTTTTTTATTTTTAATTCTATTTACTTTTATCAGTATGCTTTTTATATACTGAAAGGCTTTTCAAAACAACTTCTGGACATTGTTTAAACACATAAATAGAGCCTGTGGATGGCATAAAGACATCGGATTTTAGTGGGACAATTGTATCAATGTACTTCATGCAGGGTGCAGTTTATCTTTGAACATATACAAACTTATTAGTGAATCTTTGCTTTGTAATTTTTTTTTACTTCCTATTAAGTGGGATCAAATGCTACAGAGAGCCAACAAGATCAATCAAGAGAACAAATCACCGCTGTTGTGAAAATTAGGCATCTGGGATAGAAAGTGAATAAAAGTAAATATTGTGTGCACTTTCTGGCGGGTTTAGAATTATAATGGAAATTTATTTATAATTGTGGCATAAGGAGGAAATTCAAGTTCTGCCTGCATAGTTGTGGTGTGCCTGGCATGTGCCTGCATGCATGCCTGGAGTGCTTGGTCACAGTGGTCTCATTTGTGACAAGTTGCTTGACTGAATTCTTGACTTAATTTTTCATAAAGCAACTGCCTAAAGGTGGAGAAACTGACTAATCCTGGAGGCTGAAGAAAGGACTTGACCAAAATGTGCATAGATAAGAGATTTGGAATAGTTAGTAGAAGCTGTCCAGGCATATGTAGGAATGGTAAGGTAAGATAATTTGTGTACATATAAGATAGTTTGAATATGTTGTTTGTACTTAACAGTACATATCAATGGACTATCAAGGGTCAGCTGAAGTAGCTGTCATTACTAATAGGACTGAGTAGGATGCATATAGTCCTAGTAGGATCATGAAGAATTCACCTCAGCTACCATTCAGTGAGTTTCATGTGATCCAAGAAAGATGCCATTGTAACACTTGAAATAGGAAGGCATGCGCTGTTTGTATAGTGATTGACAGCCCTGTTTGACCTGATGTAAGTAACTATGTAAAATATCACAATGTGAAGGTCTGCACAGCTCAGGGAGACATTTTCTTGAAACAAAATCCTCTGCTATGAAACCATAATTAAAGGTGTTGTAAGAGCCTGACAAATTTTGAGTATTTCAATGTTTATTATATGACCAGTTGTTCCTGTTATATTGATACTTCTTGAAGAATTTTTGGCATAAGTAAACAGTGGTGTCCTGTTCTGCACAGCCAGAGCAATATAAGCTTGAGTACAGTACTGATTTTCAAGCCCTAGCAGCACAAATAAATGTTTTTCTTTAACATAAATATTTCAAAATAAAAGGGAAAAAGCTAAAAAAAGGGAGGGCAATCATGGATCATAATTCTAGAGAACCTGACCAAAACTTCTGAGAGAATTTAGATGTCTGTCTCCAAAAAAGGGCTGTACATATAACAACATATAACACAACACTTACTCTACTGTGATTGTTTCTTCCTTCAGCTAGTTAGATGTGTTTCCGGAGAGTGGAAACAGTGAGAGTTTAAGCCAGCCAGAGGGAATCCTCACTTACTGAGGAATGGAGAGAGTAACACAAAGGCTCTCTTCTTCTATCCTGAATGGTAAATCATTCATTGATATTCAGATCCAATGTAATGTAGAAATAGTATACAGTACTCAGTGTGGTTCCCTGGGGAGGTACACATTAGAGCTTCACTGCTGTAAACATCATAATCGGTATATCTTATGCTCCTGTTATGCAAACTGTAGTCCTTGAGCTGGCACTGTCATGGTGAGGATAATCACTTTTACATGGAGAGCCAGCAGCTCTAGTGAGAGATTTAACCACAATGTGTCTTTAAAGCGGTCTTAGCTGCCAACAAAAGTTCCTGACTTTGCTTTCTTATCCATTTGCTGATCCACCTATTTTTGCTTACTCTTAATTCACTTGGTTTATCTTTTCAAAATAACAGAGCTCAGAATTCTTTTCCTATTTAGTGCCCTCACCAGCTTCAGAGATTTCTTTGTAAAAGAAAGATATATGGAGGAGGGGAGTGTTGAATTATACACTACTCTAAATACTTTTTGTTAGTATATTAGTTCTAGAAGTGATTTTTCATCTTGTACAGATAACAAGGCCTGTCCAAAGATGTGAACTGTCTGTATGCATGGAGAAGGAAGTAAAGGAAGAACTTGGACTTCATAAGGCTAAAACACTGATCCAAGTTCTTTTGTGCATATTTCTTAACCATTAGCTTTGCTGTGTTTGTTGGGGCATTGGGGCGAATGGAGACAGGTTTCTCGTTTTTTTCTGCTTTTTCTTTTTTTTAGTTTTTGTGTGTGTGTTTTGTTTGGATTTATTTGCTTTTTAGAGACTGACACTTCCCCTGAGAGGATGGATGGAAAATACAGTACTAGTATGTCATCATTAAACAATCCTACTTTAACTGCCTATTTTGGTGTTTAATGTCTTTAAGTCAGGGTGAGCACTTTTCAGTAATTATTTCACAGGTTTACAGAACAAGCAAAACTTCAAAAACAAGCCAGCATGGAAGACAAGTGAAATTGAATATGGCAATATGATGCATTAACTGAAGTGACTGGGCTCAATCTCTCCCCCATGCTGGTTCCCTAAATGTAATATAGATGATGCAACATCTTGCTGCTTGATGCAATGGGATCACCCAAGTGATTCTATTAAAGGTCATGCCTCTAGTGCTGAATGCGACTTTTTATGTAGGAACATCAAAACCTTTTAAAAGTGAGGAAGAGTCCTCCCTTCAGAATATTAGGAAGTCAATTGATTGAAATACTGAGATGTGATTGAGCATACTTCAGTAATTTCCATATCTGCATATTTTTTATTTATTGACAGGATGCAGAAGCTGAAGTATAATATGCTTCAGAAGAGAAAATAACTCCTTGGGTTGTGAAATACAGCGCCAGTCAAGGGCAACACACACTCAGTTTGAACTCCAGGGCATTTTTTTTTTAAACTGCTGTCTCCTGGAGAGAGAAAGGCCTCATTTAAACTGCTCTTTTGAATTTTTAATGGTTATTTAGAAGTTCATGCCTTTGCCACAGCCGAGGAGATGAAGAGGTCACCAGTGGCTAAACACTGATGTTAAAATACTGCCGTTAACACAGCTAAAGCTGTTACCATCCTGATAGTGTTTCAGGGAGGGACTGGCCTAGATTTGGAGCAGTTGTAGAATGCCCCAGCAATCACATCGGTGTTGCCCAGACCCGTTGTCCCAGCTGAAATGAATCCTATGTTGGAGCCTGGAGCTTGTGTTTGCACCCTGTGTCATCCCAGGACCATTTCACCCACCCCCTGCACTGAGTTTCTTTTGTTTGGGAAACAGATAAAGTGATCCTGCAAGACATCAAGCCTGAAATTAGGTTTAAGATTAAGAAAAATGTGTTGCAAGCACATTCTAGTAAAAGGAGCTGCAGCCTTACTCCCTCCACAATCCCTCTCTTTTGCCATGCAAAAGGAATTCAGGACATACATATTTAAGGCCCAAGAAACACGAAACTACAGCTCGTCTGTCAAGCTAAGGATTTGACATGATGTAATTAGATTTGGACAACCAGTACCATAATGACCCAAAGGAGTCCTCCTTTGCCTGACAGATGTCATGTTCACACATCTACTCTGTTAATGGGAAATCTGTATTCTCTGGCTTGCAGATTGTTTTACTGTGCTTAAAAAAACTTCCAAAGCTCCTTCCTGACATGTTAATTACAATGTTTCCATACTGCAGGGAGTATGTACTGACAGTATTGTACTGAACTAACAACCTGTTTGGTTTTCTTAAATGTACTGCTGGCAGAGCAACCTCACCATACAATTGACAGGACACAGCCTGAAGACAATTTTTTCCTTATGTTTCTGACAGATAAAACCATTATCTATTCCACTTCACTATGGCACAAGCATAGTGGAGCCCAGCTTTTCCAACAGCAGAGCTCTCTCCAGCTGATATGTCACCTAGATCCAAGGACTGATGACACACAGCATTACTGTGTAATTAACTAATTCTTGTTGATCTAGCTTACACTGGAAACACTTTTGTAATATTCCAATACACATTACACAAAATTCAAAATAGAGAAGTCTTCTGCTCATGTGCTCATGTAATTTCTTTTAATTTTGGCATATATCACTACAGGTTTCATTGTCTTTCCATATCTTTTTAAATTGCTTATGATGTGGCCTGTGTGGCATTCAAAAGGTCTAAGAACATTTGATGAATTAGGAGAGGAAAGGGAGTACTGCAAAAAAAGAGAAAAATAAATCAAATTCTTCCAGGATCCATTCCAAAACCCAAACTGTGTAGCCAAACTCATCTCAGAGGAGTGCAACATGGGTGTATTGAGTAACAAGTAGCCTAGGGAGTAACATGTTGATCAAAAGAAGCGGTGGAGGAAAAATGGAATTATTTACCATTGCACTTAAAAGTAATCAATTAAATTAAAAGCAGGAAGGAATTGTAACTTTGCAGCTGAGCAACATGTTCTAGTTAATTATGGAATTGAGTGAAGAGAGATAAGAGGTCTTGTGTGCCAGAAAATTAGCGAATGCCAGTTGAATACTGAGTGCCAGATGATAAAAAAAATTAAAAAATAAGCCTAAGTAAATAGAATAACATATTACCCTAGAATAATTGTAAAATTCCTTTTCCATTCTTGCTCTCTTTTGTGGACTTTTCTCATGTGAACATTTTGCCCATTGACCCCTCTGGATTACTAACTGCCATCCAAGTCCAAAACTCTATCAGAAAAACTGAGTCTTCAGGCCTCAAGTGAGATACATGACATATCTGTTTACAACTGATTATCCAGCTCTTCCAGGAGCAGTTCTAATTATTAGCAATGGATTATTCATTTTACAAACCTTTACACTTCAGTACTTTAAAGCATATTTGAAAATTCCATTGTAAGCAAATTACCTCGCAGAGCTGCCCTGCACCAGCTATACATGAAATAAATCGTTAGGCAGCACCAAACCACAGTATGTGCAAATTGTATTGCAGTTTTAGAAGTGATTAATGTGGAGAACTACAAAAGGTCAGTTGCACTCCTGCACTCTTTCTTTGATGGAAGGGCCAATAATCTCCAATAAATTATCTCATTCTAAGCAGAGGAGTAACATTTGCTGGTAGTGGAAATTCAGTGGAGGTGTGGTGTTCTCCAGATACACCAGAGACCGACAGAGCAGGAAACCTTGGTTTATCCTGAAGGGACTTTGTTAGTAAGCACTGGTCTTTTGTGTTCTCTCTTGGGTCTGAAAAGTGAATATAAATATTATTCTTCCTATTACTTGTATGTAGCTGTGTGTGCTGTGTGGCCTCATTACCTGACCAAATAACAGAACAAAAAATATCTGCATACATATATACAGACGGGTGCACTACATAACATATCTGAATCAGTTCTCTTACTGAAAGTCAACGTTGGACTTGGGAGATGGTGCTGGGTTCTGCTGCAGTCTATGGAGGCACCCAGATGGAGAGGTAATCCCTTGTCCTAGATGCTCTGTGGATGTGCAGCAACAGCCCTGCCCCTACCTTTCTCTACTGGCACTTCTGTTTTGCCATAGGATATCCTGCATGGATTGACTGTAATCTTCCTCTTTCCAGGACTTTCATTACATCACGTCTTAATTAGCTTGTGTCCAGTCTTGCTGGGGAAATGTTTTCTCAAATTGTCGATATAAGGATTGGTAAGCTCATCTACAGCCAGTCATACTAATTACTGTAATACTGACATTTTACAAGTACTCTTGCCTATAAAATTATCTTGTTCAGGATCTTGGTTCTCATTTAGAAACACTGTATCAATTATCTGTTTATCTTGCTACATCACATCCTGGCTTTTAGTTTACACCTTTAAGCTTTACATGACATTGACACTATTTATTCTACCTCTTATCTTCTATGAACTTACTTTGAGTATTTCATATAGGCGTGTTTCTATTTTAATCTCCAGCTTTATACAGAATAGTTTGGGTTGGAAGGGACCTTAAAGATCAATGAGTTCCAACCCCTCTGCCATAGGCAGGGACACCTCCCACTAGATCAGGCTGCTCAGTGCCATGTCCAGCCTGGCCTTAAACACCTCCAGAGAGGGGGAATCCACAACCTCTCTGGGAAACCTGTTCCAGTGTTTCACTACCCTCACTGTAAAGAATTTCTTTCTTATGTCTAACCTGAATCTACCCCTTTCCAATTTACATCCATTATTTCTAGTCCTTCCATCACATATCTTATTAATAAGTCCTACCCCTGCCTTTCTGTATATTGCCATTTCCTTCTAAATTTCTTTGATTTTCATAATCTTTACATTTCACCCTTTCTTTAATCTCTTTCTCTGAAGCTTCAGGAAACTGACAATTTCTGTTCACAAGGATTCCATTCAGTTCTCTCTTAAGACTATTTAGCCAGAAATCTTTGCTGTTCCTGCTTTTCTCACTGGCAATTATTGTTTGCAGTCAGTTCCCTCAAAACTTTGATTTACGTTGCTGGTATAGTAATTTAGAGTGTTACAATTCACATGGCCATAAGACACATTTTCTTGATGACTGCAAAGCACTCTTTGTGCATGAATTTCATAACACAGTGTGAAAAATGCATACATAATTACTGACAATGCAAAGGCGTCCAATCCTGAACTTTTTTATGGATCAGCCAGCTCACAAGAATAGTAATAATAATAAAACTCATCTGGAGTTTCTTGGTTTTTTGGTGAAAACCATCAAATTTCAAAAATGCATATTTGTTCTGTTAGATTTAATTGGAACAGGCTTGAAAGCTCTGAAGTTAGAGGGGAAAGGCATTTGGCACCAGTGATCCAGGCAGGCATCAGGGAGATGGCAGGCAATGCAGAAAGATATGATACAGTCCTTGCCTTGGGGTGGGCTACATCCTGGGGGTCTCTGGTGAGCATAAGGCTTTGCCCAGTCTTTGTAGGCCCATGTTGTGTTTGGGTCAGGGTATTGGCTGACAGACATTGTAGTTAATGCCACTTGCATGGGTGCTGGCAAAGATCCATCCTATTTAAGTGTGCTTTTACCCCAAGCTCTTGCCAGCACACCTAGGTGCTGAAACAAGAGAGAGGGTTTAAATTTAATTTTGGGGTGTGCCAGGAAGTGAAATATGGCTTACAGTCACAGGCACCAAGCCTGGGAAGATTATTTCCCATTTTGGCCTCACTTTTAAAAAATCTATTGTATCTCTGCTGTCTCCAGGAGAATGGTTGTATTTACCTGCACATTCAGACTTGTGCTATATGAGAGAGACTCACAGACTAGCAACCATGACTAGTGTATGCTGTATATTAGCTTGTACACCTCTGTGTGTAGCTGTAGATTGAAGAGTTTGCACTGTAAAGTGGTCTGTTGGGCACTTGATGACAGTATTTGCATTGGATTTTTGCACTACTGAATCCATTAGCTATTTGGTTTCCAGTGCAGCATCCAGAGAGATATGGGCATTTTTGGTTGCTTGGGGGAGCTGGTGAGAGAATGGAAAGTGAAAAAGAGTGGAAGGAGAATAGATGTAATCTATTATTTTCAGTCTTGCTGACAGTTGTCAGGCAACATTTTTCTTTAATTTTTCAATTTTCATAGAAACATAGAATGGTTTGGGTTGGAAGGGACCTTAAAGATCAACTAGTTACAACCCCCCTGCCAAAGGCAGGTTCCTCATTATCGTTGACTTCCTGCCTTAGGAGCTCACACTAACTCAATCTACTTAATCTCAGGACAAAAGTTATATGAGCAGTCTTTTATAATCTATCACAGTACCATTGATAACATTGGTCTAAGTTATATTAAGAGTTATATTAAGTTATATTAAGAGAAAGTAAGATTGTTACAACAGCAATGCCCTTCAATAATTATTGCCTTCAAATGCTTCAATAATGTCTGAAGCCGTTGACAGCTTGCTGGTGCAGCAGGATAAGCAGGTGAGAGAGGTCCCCAAGTGCAATGAGGAGTGCCTTCCTACTGAAGCTTATTGCTGACCTGAGGCTGGCTGGTCTGTACAGAAGACTGAAGCAATACCCTTCTAATGCTGTACAGAGACATGAAGGTAGGAAGAAGCCATTTCTGGGAGGCTGGTGATTGTAGCCTAGCAGGATGCAAGGTCTGCAGCCAACATGAATGCATAGAGCACTTTGGCTGTGTACCTGTCCTGGTTTGAGGTAAAATAGAATACATTTTCTAGTTTGTAACTTCACTTTGCAGCTAGGCCTCTTCTGTCTGACTAAGCTCTGAAATTAACAGCACATTGTTCAGAAACTGTTCGCTCCCAGACTAATAAGACCTGATTATACAAGGGAATGGTATGCAAGAAGCTCTTATTTTCATTATTTGCTATGGTTATCAAGGTCAGAAAATTCATCATTTGGCCCACTGGGTCTGGAAGTGGAAAGATGTGTGGAGAAGTCCCTCCTGCAAGGAGGAATGGTCAGGGCAGGTGATCCAAAACTGACCAACAGGAGTAATCCAGCCCATCAGCTCCATACTCAGTATAGAAGCTTTGGGATCAAGGGGTCAGCCCTCTTCTTTGCTCTTTTTTCGATGGCTGACATCTAGGGAAGACTCTGACTGTCCATCAGCCTTTGACCCTGATCCGAGCACTCCTGACTCCAGATCTGGGATCCAGCTCCTTACCAAACTGACCCCAGTCTGGGACTTTTCCTGTGTCTGCTGGGGATGTGATCATGTTATCATCATCCTGGGAGCTTGATATGGCTTTGTGTACATTGTATACCTTTTTCCTTTTAATTTTATCTATTATTTCATTATCTATTAAAGTAGTATGGAATTTTTCTAGACTCATAAATCTATTCATTCCTTCCTCTCCTGTCTTTTGAGTGAGAAGGGGGGAACATCTGTCATTCGGAGTGACCTATTGGGTGTAACCCAGAACTACCAATATCTACACTCAGCTTCTGTGTTCTGAAACTTAGAGGCTGTGGTGGATTTTCAATCCTACCCTATTATCAGATTAGATTAATGAAAATTCTTGTTAGTTTTTTTGTTGTTCCTTTGGTTTTTTGGGGTTCTTTTTGTATTTTTACCAAATTATGGGGCTCTGTTAAAATTATGAACTGACAGGCATTTATTCTGGATGGGTACTTTTTGGTTTCCTTAATGTGATCTGCTTATTGCAGTGAATTAGAACAAGGAAAATATTTTAGAGTTTCTCCCTCCCCATAATTTTTTCTTCTCCTTTTCCTTATTGTTTTAGAGAAGTGAATTTGTTGATGTCACAAAGTGGTTTTCACAGCTTTAGGTGTGCAGTAAAGTGATGTTGTGTTATATTATGTTATGTTATATTACATTACGTTACATTACGTTATGGCTTTCCTCAACTTTTTCACAACTCCGCATTTTTCTTATAAAAAATAATGTCAATGTAAATCATACAAGTAAACAAGTCAGTCCCCCTCAACTGCCAACAGTGGTCTTCAGCTGGTGTAAAGTACAGATTTAATGTACCTCATTTCTTCAAACTGTGGATATGATCCAGTGAGTAATTTATTTAGGGACGAATCTGGGGATTTGTCATGTTCCTCCTCTTTTCATCTTACCAAGAGAAATTTTCCCCTCTCACTGCACCAATGGTTCATTCTCCTTGTTGTTGTTCGTGTCTTTATCCAGTTGAATTATTCCTCTGTCCCTTTGAAATGCTCTGTAATAGCTTAATAATTTATGCTAAGTGAAACAATACTACTGGGAGTTGGGAGTTGAACTAATCAAAATTCAGAAGTTGCAGGCCCCATTGAAAACATTTGCTGAAATCACTGTGGCTCCAGGAGATATTAAGGAAAGCTTTGTCCACTTTTATTTTTCCAAAGAGATGCTGAGCAATGCAGGATTTAGTAAGACAGTGGTGCACGGAGAGAAATCTTACTCAATACCAGTAACATTTGGAAATGGAAATTCCCCTCCATAAAAACTGTTTAAAATATTCTTTACGCTTGGAAAATCTGATTAGACTTTCTAGTATTTCCAGTGGGATGAGGAATTTGTGGATCTTTATTTAGATGCAAATGAAGGAATCTATTTATTACCGTAGAGTGGTGGTTTTATTTTTTTTATTTCCTTTAGGAATCCATGTTGTGAGCTTTTTGGCTTGCCTATGTCTCTCCTAGCGAGAAGGTTAAATGTCCTGAAGCCTATATTTGAGGCTTGCTCCACCTTCAACTACCTGGAAGAACAATGGTACCCCTCCAGAAATGCAGATCACTTTAGGTTATCCCTTTAACTACCTGGAAGACTCCAGAAAAAATACAATGCTTTCTGGTTTTTTGACTGTGATCATGCAATACTCTAGTTTTCACAGACTTTATTTTAAAATACATTATGAAAGTATGTTTTAAATAGAAACTCCTAGCAAACTGTTTCCATTTGGCAGGTCGAACATTGAAGACACTGAAAGGACATAGTAGCTGTGGCTTCTGTTGTCTCCCTAGGCACCACTTCTGGAGAGTGGATTATTGCCTCATACTGGAGCCATAGTAACAGTGTCCATTATAAGACAAATTTACATAGCTTATTAAGAACCCATTCCATATTTATTCTCTGGCATCTCATTCAATCTTGCTGTCTTCCCAAGTGAGTTTATGTAGCTAAGATTCTGTTACCCTGGGCTGCTTTTAAAGCTTGGTTGTTTCAGCTTCTAGGCAATCCTGTGCATTCTGAGATACAGATGCATTATAATAGTGGGCCATAAAGAGACAAGATACCAGCTTAATGCATACACTTTGGCTGACTGTAAATTCTATGAATATTCTGGTGAAATGCATTACTCTTTCTTGATTTTGTTAACTTCTCCATTTTCTTTTAAAGCATCGGTATCCCCAACTCCATTTCCCCCCCTGCACTGCTTGAGTCCAAAATATAGAAAATGGAAATCTGTTCACTGAGAAAAAAAATAATAAAATACTTCAGTAACTAAAGAATTGTTCATGTATCAGAAGATGGTGCTCAAGAGTATATAATGCTATTATCTATTTTGCTGGACCAGAAAAAATTTGTTTCTGTATTGTGGTAGGAAAGGATTATTGGAGAGAGTGACCCATTATCTCCTTTAGTGCAAAGATGCTCATGACTTGATTTTCAAAGATGCTCAGGATAGGCAGCTTCCAGTAATTTAATTTAAAGGTGCAAAAATAAGTAAAAAAATTGCCTCAACTTTTTCAGTATCTTCCAGGATGGGGTGGTGGTTTTTCTTGTGTATTTGAATAACTCATTTTACTCAAGCCCAAATTCTCTTTAGTGGCTTTAGGAATCATATAAATAGCAGCAGAAATAAATTTAAAAGAAAAAATGCACAACCAAAGCTAAACAGAATCAAAGAGCTTAAGAGCTTAGAGAGTAGAGACCAGAATATTTGCTGTGGAAACATAATTTCTGGACCAGTTCTTGATTTTTCTACTTTTTGCAAATAGAAGGTAATTTACAGAATTGCAATATAACTTGTGATTTAGTATTTTTTAACTTCAGAGCTTGCACTGAGTGTGAAGACCATAAAACAGAAGCCATGAAGCATAAAGTTTTGTCTCTCCTGTCAAAAACTACTTTGGATCAACACAGAAGAGCTGTGTCCTTGCAATAACCCTCCCACTATTCCTCAGCACATTTATACAACTTGCAAGGAATTGGTGTTCTCCACATGCAGAATCTCATTGTCTAAAGGCATCCTTAGTAGTCTGGTTAATTAAGTTTTATAAATTTCTTTTTATCTTATGTGTTTAAAGGTGTGGCAGTGTTGTTGAAAATCTTGTCTAAATGTTGATAAAAAAATTCTAATAAGTAATTAAACCAGGGTTCCAATCCCTGCATAGATCAAAAGAAGGTCATCAGAGACCCTTTTTTAAAAATAAGATAAAATATATGTATTAATCAGATCAGAATTCTCATACGGGTTTTAGTTACTGTTCTACATAAATATTGATAACTTTGTTTTTGGCTCATCCTTAGTTGGATAGTCTCTTCTAATGGCAATGGTTAAGGCATAAGATAATAGTTAAGGCAAACAATACCTAAGGGATACTTTAGTTTTCCCTGCAATTATCTGCCCCAAGCAGCATTCTTATTTTTGATAATAAGAGTTTTGAAATTTTGATCCTCAAGATATTATTTCAAAAATAGGTTCTTTAATTAGTGCTTGATCCAGTGGCAAATTTACATGTATGGTCAATAATAAAGGCATCAACAATATAAGTATTTGCTCTTTCTTGGACTTCATGGAGGAACTTCGATAATAGTCGTAATGTATGTCAAAACAATATTCAAGGGTCTCCATCAGAGTAAATCAGTAATTGCAATGAGGTATGAATGTTGTATCAGGCTGTAGTTCTTTAGCCTGTTATGAGATGTTACTCTCATTGTGGTCCCAGTGATGTCAATGTGTGTAAATATGGGTTTACTTATGAGGATGACAGCATTTCATATGAACAAGGCAGCTGCAAATTTTCCTGCACTTAGGACCCTCATTTGTCCTATCTGAGCCCATAGCTTCATCCACAAATGAGAGAACACCTCTTCCCTGTCTGTTCTATGAAGTTGCCCTAAATCCTATAGAAGAGGATTTCCGAGCCCTTCAACAGCTCAGGAAGCATGAATTCTTTTATAATATATTGTGGAGAAAAAAAGAATAAATGGCAAAGAAATCAAGCCATCCCAGAATAAGCTTCTGTCAAGCCATTACACTGTACATCTGATTTGGGATTATTTTATATGGCTCCAAAAAAAAAAAAATTTGCATTACAGTGACATGTACCACCAACCACTTTAGTATTCTAGATAGATTTAATGTATTTTATCTGCAATTTTGTTTCAAATCAAACATAATTTCTCATACTTCTCTAACTTTCTATTGGACTGGAAACTGCTTACAATTACTAATTTGATAAAAATGCAATTTCTTGTTCACACCTGTTTCAGATAGAAGTCATAATATCTGGTAATTCAGTAGTGAAAAACTATACTATTACTGCCTCTGAAACTGCATTTTATTTTCTGGACAGATGTTTTCTTTTGAGTGCACCAGCATCTGCTGAAGGCATTATTGCCCACTCCCTTTGGGTTTCTTTCTTGCATGGATGGAAATTTTCACCTCCCATGGCTGTGGCTGGTTAAAGTGATTGCAGATCAGGCAAAATAAACCAAGTCAATTCAAACTGTTATATGAACTGTTCAAATGACTGCGGCTGTTTGGCTGACAATGGATTAGACATAATTCACACACGTTCTGCAAGTGTGGCAACCTCTGGCAGGCAGGCAGTCATTAACAGCTATGGAGGGGAGAAGGGGAAATCTTTAGCACATTGGTGAAGGTCTCTCTCCAGCTTTTGTCTTTAATTGAAAGACTTAGCACTTCATTAAAGGCAAGTTGTAAGTGAGCTAAAAACTGAATCAGTATGAAATTGGTAGTGCAGTAATTACTGTAATGTTCTTATCAGATTGTTTTTGACAAGATAGGTTTTTCAGTGCTCTTTGGCATACTCTGTAGGGGTATGTTGAAAAGCTGATCTAATGCCACTTCAGATCAAGAATTGAAACCAACAGATGTGAACAACTGGAAGGCAAAGGTGTGGTGCAGGACTGGAATATAAAACCTAGAGCTGAAGGCCATTTTTTCCTTTTGTAGCCTGTGAGGACAGTTTGTATTTCAAAGCAATGCTCCAGAAAGTCTGTATCCTGGACAAGTCAATAGTAAATACCTCAAAGCATGAGTGTGGTGAAATCTTATTCCTTCATGGAGAGTTGGAAGGGTCAGCTAAAGGAGTGTGAGTTTCCTCAGTGCTGTTAAAGGACTCTTCAATATAGACAATCTGGAACCTGGGTCTACAGGTCCCAATATCTGCTTCTCAACTTCTATATTCTTATTTCCTGTGCATATGATATGATTGGGTAAAGAGTATAAAATTTCTTGGGTTAAAAGAAAGAGGTAGTAACTTATTGGTTAAGTTGGTAGGAGAAAGGCATGCCAATCCTAACTTCTCTGTGTTTTCTCATGGTGTGCAATCTGGTCATTAGAGTGTTTTTATAGCTTGATCCTTGTTGGATGAGAGCTAAATGTTCATTCTGTTTTGCCTGAGTCACTGCTTTATTTGCTGAGTTGTTACATAAAAGGCTGGGAAAAAAGCTGGAAGGTTCTTAGCTGGGGGATTTCAACCACCCTGATATCTGCTGGAAAAGCAACACATTAGGTCTCTGAAGTGCCTCAACGATAATTCCCTGACAGTCCTACATGAAGGGATGCGGTACTGGACCTTATAGTCACAGTGCCAGTAAAATCATCAGGGATGTCAAGACTGGAGACAGCCTGGGATACAGTGACCTCACACCAAGATCTATCAGCCAAGGACCCTAGACAAGTCCTTAAATTTTGGTAAAGCAAACCTCCATCTCTTCAAGGAGTTATTCAGTAGGATCCCCTGGGAAATGGTCCTCAGGGACAAAGGAGTGAAGCAGAGCTGGCAGATCTTCAAGGATGCTTTCCACAGAGCACGAGAGCTCCCCATCCACAGGTGTAAGTTTGATATAATTTTATACCAGTTTCATGCTGTTTGAGCAGAGTGAGATTAACAGTGGTGTGTGTCTCAAATATATATGTTCATCTAGAACGTGTATTTTCCTCCCCCCCTAACCATGAACCCTGCGATGTAATTTTTTTAATCCTTTGCTTTTTCACATTTATTTGTGTTTTTTTGACTTTTTTTACATGCCTTTTTACTTCTCTGTCTTAAGAGAAACTAACCCATGCATTTAAGTTCTGAATTTATGATTGCAGATGGATTTCAAAATCCAGTATATCCCTTACTATATATAACTATAAAAACATTATTTGTAGGAATGTGCAGATACTGCTAAAACATCACAGAATAAACATGAATAATGTCATGGAGTACATATAAATAATAGGGATGGAACTGTATTTCAATTATTAATAGATTATTACTGTCAATAAATAAGGGCATCAATCTTACATGCTTACTATAAACTACACCCATTAGATCTTTCTTTCCTCAAGCACATAAATTCATACAATCTGAGCACATACTGATTTTTAAATCCATAAGTATATTATGTAGTAGTTCTCTTTGAAGAGCTAATGCTTAGTTCAGCATTCCGTTAAAATGCCTCAAATGAAGGAAATAGGCTGCTAGAGTCTTATTTATGGAGGCTCAGGAGAGCAACGCAGAAAGCACTGAATTTAAAACACTGGTAAACTCAGAGACCACAGCACCATACTCTTCTGTCCATACTGAGAAACAAACTGAGTTTCTGGACTTGCATGTCTTATTGCTATCTGAGAGAATCCTGGCTATCTCAAAAGCTTTTCCCTTCAAAATGGGAAAAATTTGAAAAAAAATCCCAGATCAACTCAAATTGTCTCATTCCATTGAGGTGTGCTGGGAAGGGACTCATGCAGAGCATGAGATATTAGCATGTATGGAAAACAGCATATTTTCTGAAAAGTCCCTTTCTGTATGTAGGTCTATGCAATACATGTGTAATAGATGGGAAGTACATAATAACCATGTAATTCCTCACTAATACATGTGAATATTAAATCAAGTCTTTTTGCTTCCTGAGGTAGCAACATTCCAGCAAAGAGATGGTCTAATGTAAAACTGCCATTGAAAGGCCCGCCGAAATTATCTGAAAACTTTCTGACAGTTTACATTGCTAGGTCCAACTTTTCATTCACCATCAGTCCAAAAACCTGCAGTCCACAGGGCTGCTCTCAATCCATCCCAGCCTGCATATATGCTGGAGACTACCCTGACTCAGTTGCAGGACCTTGCACCTGGCAGTGTTGAATATCATGAGGGTCATGAATCTTTTTTCTAACCTGAAGATCCTTCTGGAAGGCATCCCTTCTCTGTAGCAAACTGGCTGCATCACTCAGCTTAGTGTCATCTGCACACTTGCTGATGATGCTCTCAATTCTACTCTTAATGACTTTGATAAAGATATTAGACAATCATAGAATAGTTTGGGTTGGAAGGGACCTCAAAGATCATCGAGTTCCAACCCCCCTGCCATAGGCAGGGACACCTCCCACTAGACCAGGCTGCCCAGTGCCTTGTCCAGCCTAGTCTTGAACACCTCCAGAGATGGGGCATCAACAACCTCTCTGGGCAACCTGTTCCAGTGTTTCACCACCCTCACTGTAAAGAATTTCTTCCTTATGTCTAGTCTAAATCTATCCCCCTCTAATTTATATCCATTGTTTCTAGTCCTTCCATCCAATATTATGTTAAAAATTCCTTCCCCTGCCT
>VZTY01023722.1:193442-228076 GCA_013400935.1 Turnix velox | reverse complement strand
AAATATGGGGATTATGTTCCCCTTTGTCCCAGTATGTGGCCTTGAGGAACCCCCCTCCTAACTGGTTTCTGCAGGAACATGAACACATTGACTACAATTCCTTGGACATGGCCATAGAGCTAGTTTCTTGTCCATCTATCAGTCTATGCACCAAACGCATATCTCTCCAATTTAGTGTCAAGAATGTTGTCAGAGAGAATATCAAACCCCTTACAGAAATCTAGGGGTCTGACATCCACAGTGCTTTCTTTGTCCACCGATATAGTTACTTCATTGTAGAAGGCCATGAGGGTAGTGTCCTGGTTTGGGCCCAAGATGACTATAGGACCCCTCCCCCCCCCAGTGACAGATGGCCCCCCCTCCTCTCTCTGAAGAGAGGAGAGGAAGGAATGAGGAGATTTGTGAGTTTAGAAGAATTCCAAACTACTTTAATAGATAATGAAATAATTGATAAAATTAAAAGGAAAAGATAAAAAGGTATACAATATTTACAAAACTGTATCAAGCTCCTGGGATGATGATCAGGTCCCCAGCAGACGCAGGGAGAGTCCCTGGCTGGGGCCAAGTTCAGTCAGGAGCTGGATGCCGGATCTGGATTCAGGAGTGCTCAGATCAGGATCAAAGGCAGAGTCCTTCCTAGATGTTGACGATTGAAGAAGGATGAAGGGAAGGGCCAGAGGCCAAGAGGCCACGGGCCTGAGAAGGGCAAAGAGAGAGCCTGACCCTTGGGCCAAAGAGAGCAGGCTGAGGAGAGAAGGGCCTCACCCTTCAATCCCTCAGCGTTTATACTGAGTATGGGGCAGATGGGATGGAATACTCCTGTTGGTCAATTTTGGGTCACCTGCCCTGTTCGCTCCTCCTTGCTGGTGGGACTTCTCTATGTTTTTCTGTTTCCAGCCCCCCCAGTGGGGTGGCTGACAAACATTCTGACCTTGATCACCATAGTGTATAATGAAAATAAGAGCTTCTTGCATGCCATTCCCTGGTCTTATCAGTCTGGGAGCAAACAATGTCTGAACACTGTGCAGTTAATTTCAGACTTTAGTCAGACAGAAGAGGCCTAGCTGAAAAGTAAAGTTACAAACTAGAAAATTTACCCTATTTTACCTCAAACCAGGACAGGGTAGTCAGATATGACTTGCCTTAATGGAAGCCAGGTTGGTTGTCTCTTTCTGTTTTACATGTTTCAACATATCTTCAGAAACATCTGTTTCATGCTCTTACCAGGAGGCTCATAAGTTATTGGTTACCCGGGTCCAGCTTTCTGCCCTTTTTTAAAAATAGGCACAAATTTTCCATTTTTTCACAGTCACAGGAGGCTTCACCTGGCTGTCATATCTTTTCAAATGTGATCAAGGGTGACTTGGCAATTACATCTGCCAATTGTCTAAGGAGCCTGTGGTGCATCTCATTGGACTTTCATGTTGAAGTTTCTCAGGTAGCCTTGAAACTGATCTTCTGCTGAAACAGGAGTGACTTCATTCCCCCAGTCCCTGGTTTGAGATCTAGGGCCTTGAGAGACCTGGGAAAATAAATCACAATTACAAGCTGAAGAATAAATATTTTTGCATGTGAATCACAATAAAGTTTACAGCAAATGCTTTTTTCTCTGCATTAATCTACTACAAGAGCTGGAGCTGCAAAGTCCCATCCACACTCAGCATGGATCTCTCAGGGGCTGGCCTCTGTGTGGCTTACTCTGTATAATTTGTCACCATTTCTCCTGTGTTATTTGTCCTTTAGGCTTTATTTTATGGCCAATGTATCTGTAGAAGTCCTTATTAAAATTCTTGACATACCTGGAAAATTCAGCTTCAACTGTGCATTTCTGATCCCGTCACTATACAAACACACGGTTTCCTTATATTCTTACCAGGATATATGACTCTAGTTCCCTGTGCATTTCCTTCTTACTCTTTAGTTCGACCATGAGGACCTTAACCTGGTCTCCTGCCCCTCTTTTCTAGTTTCTTATATGTGTGAATCAATAGCTCCTGTGCTCTTAGAAAAATGTCCTTGATGAACTGTTTGGCATCTTTGTCCAGAAGGGCAGGTTAACAGAGGGTTTAATTCTTTAATTTCTTAAGCGATTGTTTACATCATGCTTATATCAAGCAAATAATATAATTCAGCTGCAAGTCTGAATAATATAAATGGCAGAAAAAGTCACAGTTATTCACAGTCAAATAGTCTGGTTTTGTTTCCTTAAGCTGTGAGATTTGTTGCAGTAATTTTATATTCTGTGAACATGGTGTAAATTTCAGATACCACTGAGCTACAGCAATGGTGACTGTAGAGGTATCTGACTGGAAAATTGCCCAGTGGGCTGTTGCAGGCACATAATCAACCATTTAACCTCTGTGTTACATCTCAGCTGTGATAAAAGTTTGATGATGCTTCAGGAACTTACATGTCTTTTTTCTGTCTTGTATAAATGCATGAAATATATTAATGCCATGTAGGAATGCTTCTGATTATTTTTTAAGGTATTACATTGCTTATTGCTCCTCATATATACATTCACCTCTTAAACTGTGCTCACAAATGGTCTACATACATGAGACTAAAGAATTTCTTCAAATAGTCCTAAGAAATCGTACAATTCCAATTCCTATATTTAGTCAAAATGATAGAATAACATAGAAGGTAATGAGTATATTGGTATTTTTTGAAGTCTTACAGAAGAAATATAATGCTGTTTATTCATATTTATACTTACTAGTACCACATAACTAATTAAGTGATAAAACAAATGCAGTCCTAAAGGGTCCACTTTGTTTAGTTTGGACCTCTGGAAAGACAGGAAGCAAACTAATCGAGACCATCTACTGTATATTACTTGCATGTCACATTGGACCAAATGCTTACCATGTAAAACATGAAATGCTAAGTGTTGCTTGTTATATAAGAAGCCAACACAAGTCTGTGCTGGCTAAACTGAAAGACCTGCTATACTGGGAGCTGAGGAATAATTAAGTTCTCTGATGCTGAATTCTGCTAAATCAGCTTTGGAGGTGGTAATATTAGTTTTAGAAAAAGGCAAAAATCTTAAAAGAACCAGAATACTGCCAGATTTTCATAATTTGTCTCAATTATAGGGGTTCAAAAGTGAGATAAGAACACTCGTGAAATCTTTAAATGGGATACTATTCCAGGTGCTTCTTATTTTGGGTGTAGTAATGGAAACAGTATCATTTTGGAAATAGTATTACAAAGACCTGTAGAACTTTTGTGAGAAAAATATCAAGACTCTGCTTGCACAGTAATCCCAGCAGTCATCACAAGGTACAGATAAATTATACCTGAACCTTTGCAGATATCATATTACATCCTACAGTTTCAGTTTAATTTGATATTAAAAAGCTATCAGGATACAAATAGCCTGTAATCTGCACAGCAAGAGCTTAACAGTATGTTTTAGAAATCATGTACAACAAAACACTATCTTCTCCAGAGGTTAATATGAAATATGAATAGGTGTAGCTGTCTTCTTATTATGCCTAGAGTAGAATGTGTCCAACTGTATTATTTCATATATGTCAAAAGAGCTGAAAAATTGGCTACACCTTACAATATGGATCACAAGAACTGAAAGAAGATGAGAAGATCTAGAAATTTATAGACTGTCTTGACGCCAGTGAGGAAGACTCAATTGTCTGATGACTATAAGCAGGTATTCTTTATTGTAGTGTTGGATGTGCAGGGGTTATTCCATCCTTATGCGTGTTCTGAAAAAAGAGTTGTTTGAAATTCATATCCCTCTAACATGCATATTCATATATTATTATCTCAGAAATCAGTATCTTATTTATGAATATTCATTACTCAAATCTCTCACATCTCTTCCTCTGGCAGAGAAAACAGTCAAGGTCTTCTTTTCCCTTTACCTACTGGCTGGCTAGACTTGCTATCTCCTTCCTTGTTCCTCAGAAATAAGACTGAAGGGCTGAGATAAGCAGTATTTACATACCAACTGCATTACTTAACAAATGTGTAAGAACATATGCACCTTCAGTGATTAACTTTTCAATTGTTTCTCCGCCTGTTTCAATTCCATGTTTCAGTCTATACACAAGATGTTCCAGTAGTTGTAATTTTCCTTCATTATAAAATGGTTTTGTGTTATACACATGCAAATATCTCATTCTGCTTTTGAGAAAACAAATTTGTTCATCTGAGATATAGTCCTCAAGCCTTAATTCTATAAAGTACTTTCAATAAATGAAGTAATATAGTATTGGAATAGATGTGTTGGATGATTTACTTTAGAAGTTACACCTCCAGAGGCAAAGAGCACAGATACTTCTATGTAAAGCATCTATAATAAAGTAGTTCCCCTTGCCTGATTTTGGTCTACAATAAGCCAAGGAAAAACAATATTTCGAAACTGCAGTAGCTAAAGTATCCAGTACTTGAGTGACAGCCCAGCATCATAAAGATGCTACTACTGATTCGGTTTTCAGTTACACTGACTGCAATTTCCAGTGAGTTAGTTGCTGCTCCATGAGAAACTGTGATCATCGCTGTAGTAAACTCCTGACACATCTCATCATGGGCTTTTGCAGACCATGAAACTGAGCTGTGAAAGATTTCTAGGCTTTGTAATCATATGGTGTTTCTTGAGCTTGTAAAGTCTTGAGCTCTTTTTCCATCCTTCCTTAACAGGGAAAGGGTATTCTAATCTGAAAAGTAATTGAATAATAAGGTCTTCATTTTTTGCTGGCATCAAACTGTCTCCTGAAAAGGCAACTTTAGTATATTATATGCTTGTTAGATCTGTTCAGAAGTGATTTGCCTACAATCACCAGCAGCAAGCTTTAGATCAGGCGGGGAGCTAAGTGTGTGTTGATCGAATGAGAAATGAAGCTCATCAGGTTCCTGATATTCTCTGAGGGTTATGCTCTAGCTAAATTATTGACTTCTCTTTTGCCTGGCAAGGTTTTCATACTTGAATTTCAGAAGCTCTTGAGATTGTAGCCTTAATACTGTATCACATTGCCTCTGATTGGCTTGAGGAAGGTGGAGTTTGGATATTAGGATTTTCTGGAATTATACATAGTGGGAGCGTGTGAACGCGTATGCTTAGACTGGAATGGCTGAAAGTCTAGGGATCAGTCAAACACAATAAGGTCTGCAGAAATATTTCATGCAATGCATAGCTGTTTTTTCTGGAATTTATCTGTGCCCAGTTTCATTAGTTAGAGAGCAGCTTGTTAATGTAATAATGCTGGTCACTCAGCTCACTAAACTTGAAATATCCCTGTACCTCAAGGAGGAATATAAGGATTTCTCAAGTTTTAATTTCATCTGGTACTGCAAGGGTACATTATTATGATTTCATTAGTCTTTCGGATAAATAATGCAAGCTCTTTAACAAAGCTTTTCCCTAATAATCACATTAGAAAAAGAACCTCATACACCAATGAAAGCAATACTCAGTTTAATTGTTACCACCTTTCCATCAATGCAAGGATTGTAACACAATTTGAAGAAAACATAAAACATTAATAAAATGTTATTTTAAGCAAAGAATTATTCTGACACAGTCTTAATTTGTGAAGTAATCTACATATATTAATCACATCATCTTTGAAAGGAAATAAACTACCAGTGAAAAGAAGGACTGGGTAATACTGAAACCTGATATTAATTTCCCTTGAAGAATAATTAGTTTACCATAAATCAGAATAAATTCTAAAACTTGAAGGTTATTTTGAAATGTAATCTCACATCCTATGAAATTATTTGGGATCTGGACAGCTCCAACTTGCTAGGGCAGCAGCATGGCCCTAGTGCAGTCAATGACAGAACAAATATAGATTTCACTGCCTTGCAGTTTAACCATTTGGAAAATAGAATATTTTGACTCCTGAAGAGTGCAGATTGATGCAGCTCTGATAAAGCCACCAGATCACTGTGCTTTGCACTAGCTGGGAGTCCAATCTATAAACTTCTGTTGCAGCTAAGGGAGTTATGCTGCGAATGAGGACAGTCTGTCAGTCAATAAAGCTGCATTACCTCAGTGTGAATGAGAAGATATTCAACTGTTTGTGCCTTTTGTGTCCTTACCCCTTGAGATCTGGCAATTGAAAAGAAAAGCTATTTTTCATATTATCAAATGAAGAACTGGTAGTTCTAGATTTACTAGAGTAAACCTTGTCTTTATGACTATAGGACTAAACGTGTGTGCCCAATGAAGGATTCTTCTGTCCTTTTCTTTATAATTTCTAACAGTAGCCTATAAATCTCACTTAGGCAGAGTGAGTATGGGGCCTTCTGCTTTTTTTTTTTTTTTTCCTTTTCCCTCTTTCCTCCCGAGGCGAACTAAGGCACAAGGTTTGCTACTGTTCCTAATTAGTAAAGGCAGTGGTACAACAGTTCTTTCATTTAAGTAGCAGATTTGTTTTTGTATAAATGCAGAGATGAGTCAATTAAAGAAAACATGAAGTTTCTGCAATGCATTTTTTCACCACATAGAAATAGGTATGTTGTAACAGCTGAGGCTAGCCAGTTTAATTCTTGTGCTTTAAAGAATACTCACACCCCAAGCCTGCTTCCTCTGCTTTTATCCTGCTTTATTTTTTGGATTCCATTTGTTCCTTTACTTCTGATCTGTATATAGATGTATGCACAGCCTAGCCTCATTGTGCAAGTGAGCCTTCAATTTTAGGTTCTAGAAATTTTTAATTTACAAATGAAAATGCAGGCAATTATCCTCAAGCTGTCTTTTCAGATGTTTCCAATATATTTTTCTTATGTGAGACTCAAACCCTTCAGAGTTACACGAAAAGGTTCTACAGCCAGTACCTAGATCATAAGTAGCAGAATTAAGAAGGAGCTGTAATTTATACATTTGCCAGTAACATTCTTTGTCACTTCAGCATCTGAACAACAGAGTCATGTACGTGCATTGGAGAGCTGCCTGAACAGTGAGGAATCTCTTCCTAACATCTAATCAAAATCTATCAGCTCAAAAACATTATCCCCCAACTTATCTCTCAAGCTGTCAATGCTGTCATATCCTTTTCTTGAACTGACCTGATCAGGGAGAGAGCTTTTTTTGCTGCCACTCAGCCAGTCTAGGGACATCCTCAAGTCCCACCACTGAAAGCACACAGTGCATGTCTTTAATTCAGTATTAGACAAAAAGGTATTGCAGTCATTATATTAACAAAGGATTAGGCAAATTAGGAATGTACACAACTCTGCACTCCATAGGGAGGGAAAAGCCAGTGAGTCATGCTCAATAGTTACTGTGCTGTTCAAGAGTCACTCCTCTAAAAGACTCTTTTTGTGTGGTTTTTACAGAGCTAACTGCACCTGATACAGTTAGTTATATAATGAGGTATCAAGATGCTGTCTTTACCAGATGAAAACAATAACCACAGCTGTAAATTAATTTTTATTTGACATATGGGTACATATGTCTATTATTTACACAGCACTGTTTCTAAGTGTTCATGAGTACTTTTGATGACCCAATAACACCTCCTGGTTAGCACATACAGTCAGTTCATGCATATTGCTCAACTGTTGTGGGTTTTTTTCATACATGACAGGAATAATATCTCCTTACATGTTAGTCTTTGACTGGATGTCAATGACCTCCAAACACTAAACCTGCTCTTGTGGTGCTCCTATCATTATCTAAGTGAAACAAATTACCACAGACAACCTTGCTGAATCTGCAAGTTTCAGATTTGTGTTGAATTAATGAAAGCCAAAGGGGATTCCCATATTACAGCATTCCTTTTGTAAGGGATGCCAGCAAAGAAAGAGTGCAGTAGCATCTGCTTTTCTCAGATAATAATATACAAGAGATGAAAAAACTCCATAATTCTGTAATTGTCTGTTATTTATAGACAATATTTTAAGTGTAAGTGTTATCTTCAGACTCCAAAAGATTTTCTGTAAGGGCACCTGTGAGATTTTGGAGGCTGTGTACCATTGAATTTTTTTATAGACATTAAATGAAGGCACAGGTGCTAATTGAAAATTTAATTCCTGCTGAAGTTAAACAGCAACTAGACTTCTAAATACCATGTATGTTGGTAGGAATCCTTTTCTTTAACTGCAGAAGAAGCAGGTAATTGATAGGGACCAGACATCTCATGTTTGATCTTTCTGATGGAAAAAAAGTCCACAACTGTGACTGTCTCCCTCCAAGCTGAATTCCATCCATGCTTGTTTTATGAGGAAATTCTAGAAGTATTAATGCTTATGGCCATTAAAGTACTTAGGCAATCAAAATAATATGCCAAATAAACAGGAAAAGTTTTCACAGAATAGTAATATTTTCTGAGTATTTTTGCAGATGTTTTGTTAATTTCACTGTCCTGCAAGCTGTCTGAGAAATAGACAGGATGATTTCCTGAGGCGGGATGATTTCTTTTGTGTTTATGTTGCAAACTTGATTCAGTTTCAAGACAAAAAAAGCTGAAATTGTAAAGTATGAGCCTCTGTGAGAAGTATGTGTGCTGTTCCTTTGTCTGTATTTCATATTTTCTTTCAATTGCATGTTTTGTCTCACTCCTATGCTATCAACTGTGACTCCTTTCTGTGTTTCAACTGTTTCATTTGTACTTTTTGCCCGATGAGAGATTTTTTTTTGTTTAATTTTAGTATTTTCCTTTGAGTTCCCCTGGGTTACACACTCCCCTTCCATTTATTTTCTATCAGTTTATAGCAACCACTGTCTACAATAGCTGTCTCATATTTCTAGAAGCTATTACTTTCCTACAGACAGGATACTTTATTGATTGTTCTGAAGATAACATGTTTCAGTGATAGGTCTGATGGACATGAAATCCCAAGATGACAAATTGACTAGGCTTTTAAACTAAGGGGCTGTGCAGCTTTGTAATTGCCTTTTTTTTCTTTTTTTTTTTCTTTAATACAGCAGTTTGAGAAGGTTTATGTAGGTCTTGATTTAAAAAAGCCAAAAAAGATATTAATAGTTAAGCACAGGCTTAGGTGCTTTGGCTTGCAGGAGCTGTCTTAAGCACCCGCTTTGTAATGCAACATAAATACGTTATTGTTTTTCAGGGGATTAACAGCCAAAATACTGCAGAAATGTACTGACATGATCCCTTATTCTACACTTTTCAGGAAAGAGATAAGGTGTTTCTATTGACAGCACTGGCAGAACTACCATCCTTTCAAGTAGAGATGGCTTCATATGGGTTGAAAAAGGGTTCAGGTTTTGAATTGGGAGATCAGTATAAGGCAAACCAGACATCTTTTTTCTAATGCAATCAGAAGAGGACATCACTTTTGCTTCCCTGAACTTATTTGCTGTGTTGAGCCCTTTGAACTTCGCAATAAAGATTATATTCACCTGTAATATTGGAGTATTTTATGTTGTTCACTGAAAGAATGCATTTATATTCCATATTTCATAGAGTTTTTCATAGTTGAGGGATAAGGGCCAATGCATCTGTATGGACAATTCAATATTAGTTGCAATTATATGCAATTTTAGCAAGAAAAAAGTGTAACAACCAACAATACACAAAGGAAAAAAAGATACAAAGATATTACATTAAGTATGGAGACGACAGTAGCACTGATTTGTATAGAGGCATACCTTCAACTGTGTGCAGCAGTAATTTCTCTATTTTCTACCAAAAGTTTTATTCAGGTGTTAATAAAACCCATGAATTGTTAAGATGTGAAAGTTTTTTTTTAATCTTATCCTAAAAAGGAAATAAATGAGAGATCCCATTTTAATGTCTGTGTGTACAAAGTGATCAGTGAGGTAAACAATATCCTTTTTCAAGAAAAACTAAAGCTATTCAATTTTACAAGAAATTGTAAAGCTCATGATAAAGTCTGATGTGGACTACTATTTTACATTTATGCTTACCTGTTGGCTTCTAATGATGCAATATAGGTGGCATATTTGTCTTTTGGCCTTTTTAAATGAACAAGTCAGAGAAAAGTGGTGTAACAATATACAGATAAAAAAGCGCATCTCATCGCACATCACTGCCTTCTAGTCTATGGATGGACTTCAAGCACAACAAAGTGTTAACCATCTTTCCATCTGGACTTCAGTTGAATACTTATCATGAATACACATGAATAGGCTGCTCTCAATACATATCAGCTAATATCCAAAATGGCAAAGTTTTCCCTTATCAGTGTATGTAACATCTAAGACAAAGATGCTGAAGCCATTTGAACTGGAAGTTGAAGATCACTGCCATTTTTACCATTATGAAGCCCACCACACATAAGAGTCCTGTCATGCAAAGCTCTGTCTGAATGCAGAACACCAAAGCATATGAGCTCTCAGGAGTTTACATTCTAAGAGTACTGTTGACTGAGTAGGATGATATAGCACCATGTTGAAATGCAGCCCTTATGATACAATCCCCACGAATTAATTATGGTTGTCTTCTGCCTAAGAATCCAGAAGTCCATTTCTTCAGCACACATCTCTGTGCCAACATTTATAATTGAAACCATACTAGACACTATGTGAAGGTTTTTGTTTAGTACAGTGCTGTGTATTAATGGGGAGGGTTTTGTTTTAAAAGTGAAAAACAACTTAGTGGGACTAAACTGCCAGTTCTGTGAGATTAAGCTGCCAGATCTAAAATGCCTGAACCATATGGTGCTCAAGATGAAAACTGACATTTTTATTTTCCTGGGGATCCTTGAAAAGTAAATGCATAACAGATGGAAAGTACCAAAGCGCCTGGACACCATTTTCAAGTCACAAGGTTGCAACAAGTTTTAAAGTTCTGCTATTAAATCCACAGAAGCAAACCCATAGTTAGGAGTCTCTTACATATAAGTGTTGCTGAATCTTGGCTCTAACATTATTTTCCTTCTCATATGGTTTCTTGCCTTCATTGAGAAGGCATTGTGTAGGGCACTGGAAGTTTGTTTCCTTTCCATAGCTGAGCCTATGTCCTGTGTGCCAGAAGACTAACAGTAAGCCGTGAAATTTGGATAAATATGGACTATATGCCACTTGTTTAATGATAGTGTCCTGTTGACACACACCACGGTATTATACATATTTATTTTTGGGACAGTAGAGATCAAGATCTGTAGAGATTCAAGATCTACATGCATGTTCTTTGGGCAGTAGTTCAACTTTTGTATTTCTTTGCTACCAGGCTTAGTGTGCAATCACGTGTGATGCTGACAATATGGGCTTGATTCTCTCACGCCTTCACTGGTTCAGTCTTGGCTTAACTGCACTGAAGTGAAAGGGAGGCATTTAGTTTTTAGTCTCTTTGCCATGGGATCAGATGTGGTGAAGAAAGTTAATTTCTGAAAGCTTAGAGCCTTAGGAAAGCATTAGTTCTTCCCTTTCCTGCTTTTTACATTTCTGAGAAAAGATTAAAAGCAAGCAAAGGAGTCTGGGAATTCAAAAGCATATGTTTTTGGCTTTTTAACATTCAAAATCACAATGACATAAAAAAAATTCAAAAAAAGCCTAGTTATTGAATTTATGATACTTTAAATCTGCATATGTGCACACAGAATCACTTTTGATTTTGAGAACTGAAGACTAGGGTGCCACTGTTTCTGATGTTCAGAGCCCATGGGATTTAAACATCTTATACTTAATAATAGAGCCTGGAGACATCATCCCTGTGCAGGAATTTTGGCTGTCCAGGCTCAAGACAAGCTTAGAGGGTAGCCCTGTTCCACTAATGCCACAGGAAGTGGCTCCTTATGGGGGGCAGTGGCCTCTAGGAATTGCTTTTAAGCTGGTGCCTGGGGTTGGGACTGTGCTTCTGATCTCTGAGGTGGAGGGACAGCTCTGGATGCAGGCCCTAACCTGCCCTCCAGGAGACCCCAGCATTGCCCGTGGTCCCCAGGGAGCAGATAGCAAATGCCATTTGAAATGCTAGCACTGCTAATCCTCTCCTGGTCAGTCTCCATAATAGCAGTGGCTGGAAAACCAGCAACAGTGCAGAGGCCTGGCTGACTTGAAAAATAAAGACAATCACTTTCAGCAATTTTCAGTTTTACTGACTGGAAGAGGGGAATCATCCAGACCAGCTGCAGAGAGAGGTCAGCTCATGATAACAAAGACTCCAATCTGCAACTCTGCAGGAAGAAGCAAACAAAATCAGTACTCCATGTTGATGCTCCAGGCACAGACCACCTACTTCCCAATGGGATTATTGCAATATCCTCCACATGGAGTTAACCTGGAAGATTGTATGGAAGTCACAGCTGGTGGAAAGTGTCCCAACAGGCAAGGAAAAAGGCCTTACAGAGTTAAGTAAGAGTAAACTTGCAAATCACCTATGGGGTGATTTGCCTTGTTTAGAGAAATACTGTGGCTTTATGAAGAGGGAGGAAATGCAGAGCAGCTCTATGATGCAGTTGTGCTTCCAGCAATCCATAAAGGCCTAACCTCAGCATTAGATTACCAGATGCTCAGGGGTTCACTAATCCATTAGCTATTACATCTGCATTCCAAGGTTTTCATAAGAAATCCTACAGCTGAGTCCTTTAAATACCTTTTGAAGCAATGACATACTTCAAAGATTTTCGCTTCCCTTTTCTCTAGACCAGGAAGGAACTGTTCCCTATGAGATATTCACTTTCTAGTTGAGATGTGGGTAACATCAGACCTAAATCCTTAGAAGTTATTGAGGGTTGGGGTGATCCATGTGGTAAAATAAAGCTGTTCTATTGAACATTGCCATATCAGATGGTTCTTCTACTGTGCTCTCAGGCCCTCCTCAAATATACCTCTACCTTAGATTTTATGAACAATGGCATAGGAAAGGTATTTTCAGGTATGTTGTTGATTTGCTAAGCAAGCATCTATTTAGATGCACTTTGGCAGCTGGGAAGCTTGATGTTGTGCCTTATGACCAGAGATAAGCTTGCCGCAGTAAGAGAATAATAAATGCTTTTGTTTACCTAATGGCAAAAAGGTGTAGTGGTTTCCCTCCAGAAATTGTTTTCCCTCCAGGTTCCAGGAGAAAGAAAAGTCATGGAGTCACAGAATTGTAGGGCTGGAAGGGACCTTCAAAGACCATGTAGACCAATAATATATCAATGCAGTAATGTAAATTTATCATAATTTTCAGGGTAACTGACATAGCAGCAGTTTCTTATGGATCTTCTAAAGGATGGTACATGTTACTGTTTTGAACTGAAAAGTTTTATTGTAATCCTTTGCTCTCATGCACTTTAAGAATACATTTTATATCTGAACTGGAATAATACTAATTCCTCATTAGTAAAATTTTGTCTTCTTCTGAAAAGTCCTTTTGTAGTTGAAAGGCAAAGATGTTAATAATCAGAAGCACTTTGTCCTGCATAAAACATCTCATCTGGTAAAATGATTGCACTGATTGATTGCCTAAATTGCAATGCACTGTTTCTCTTTATTTGGATGGATGGTTACTGGGAAAAGTCCAAAAGGAAATAGGCAGGTTTTGGTTCTATCAAAGGGAAGCTATAGGAATTTTTACAAAAAAAATGAACAGAGGAAATGAGTAATTATTTCTGATAAGTAAGCTCAGAAAAATCTGAAGCCTTTACAAGAGTTCCCTCCCTCTTTTTGCATCAGGAAGCATATTTGTTTACAGGAGATACATTCTAGCTCTGTATGTAAAGATACCTCTAGTTATCTCTTTGGGAGTGAAAGGAGATATGATTTCAGTATTTGTCTTCCTTTTCAGGGAAATAATTTATTTTCCTTAATTGCACTAGGAATTAAGGAAAATTTATTGAACCCTATTCCCAAATTTTCAGTGGAAGTTCCGGGTGGACATGGACTGGTGTATTTAAAAAGCACTCCTGCACTATAGTAGAGAATAACACAAAATTGTAACATGCATATGTTACATATGTATGTGTGTCAATAATCAGGGCTTTCTTTTTTTCAAGAGACACTTGATTCTTACATGTGCTTGGACACTTGCAGTGTAGGAAAACGAGTAGAGACAGCATTGTGACAGGGCTCTGGATTCTTGCAGGTTGCCAATATGAAATAAAAAGCTGCCTTATTCACTTACGAAGGAATCTTTAGGGAGATACTTTGATAAAGACTGAAAATTAAATAAACTGAAGATGTCATGAATTAGCTATAGGTTGCAAGTAGATGTTGCTTTTGTTATTGGATTTATTCATTGCCAAAATCTCTCTAAGCAACACTGAAATCATAGTGATATTTTACACTCAAAACCTTAAATTCAGCCATTACCTTTGCCAAAACTATATTTACACACTTTTTTTTTGGATAAAGTGAGGAATCTAATTTCATATTACTAAAATATGATTGATAACTCTAATTTTGCTCCAGATTTTGTGCAGTAATTTATCACAGTAATTCAGTACATATTTAAGAGCAAGAGCTAATAGCTCTATCAATTTCCATAAGAAAAAAACACCCATGTGTTATATCTTCATGAGAAAGCCTAATTTTACCTCAGTAAGCAAAAGGGACTTGCAACTGTAGCATCTAAAACTAATGTGACTGATGTGACAGAGAGAAACCCTGTGGAAAATGACTTGACATGGACAAACGTGAGCTAGCAATGCCCAGAAGGGCAGCTGTATCCTGTACTCCAATCAGAAGAGCCATATCCAGTGAATCAAAAGAGGACATTCTGCCCCTGTGCTCAGCTCTCATGAGACTCCACCTGGAGTACTGTGTCCAACTCCGAAGCCCTCAGCACAAGAAAGACAGGGACCTGTTGGAGAGTGTCCAGAGAGCCATGAGGATGGATTATCAGGGGACTGGACTACCTCTCCTATGAGGACAGGCTGAGAGAGTTTGATCTGTTCAATCTGGAGAAGACAAGGTTCAAAGCTGACCTTATAGTGACCTGCCAGTACCTGGACAGGGTCTAGAAGAAAACTCCGGAGGGACTGTTTGTCAGAGCAGGTAGCGATAGAACAAGTGGCAACGGTTTTGAACTAGAGCAGGACAAGATTATACTGGACATTAGGAAGAAAGTCTTCATCATAGACTCATAGACACATAGAATAGTTTGGGTTGGTAGTGACCTGAAAGATCATCTAATCCCAATTGCCCTGCCATGGGCAGGGACACCTCCTACAATACCAGGCTGCTTAGTACCTCATCCAGCCTGGCCTTAAACACCTCCAGGGACTGAGGGGGCATCCACAACCTCTCTGGACAACCTGTTCCAGTGTCTCCCTCATAGTATCCTCATAGGGTCCTCACAGTGTCTCCCTCACAGTGCCTCACATCATGAGAGTGATGAGACACTGGAAGAGGTTGCTCAGTGAGGTGGTAGAGGCCCCGTCCCTGGAGGCATTCAAGGCTTGATGAGGCTCTGTGCAACCCAGTCAAGTGCAGGATGCTCACTGCAGGGTGGATGGACTAGACAACCTTTTAAGACACCTTCCAACTCTCTGATTCTATGATTTGTACAAAAGAGGAATGTATGTCTTTAGAAATAAGTAGCGCTCCTGAAGGCAAACCTTACACTTACCCAATAGTTTTAAAATCTGTATCCTTCTTCAGAGATTTAAATACAGTTCGTTTCACACAGTATCACTAATAACATAGTAAATATATGTATTTTAATGTATAGGAATTATACTAGAAGACAAAACCAAGGTTGTATCATGGCAAAGGAGACCATACACCCAAGACATATTCATACTCAACATAGTGCTTACTTTCCATTTTGGCAAGGGTGTAGTGAGGAATCAAGGTAAATGGGAAAATGAGTGTTTGAAGTATGATACCATTTCTCTCAGAAACAGCAGTCTTTTTTTAAGGCAAAATAATAGATAATACCATGGTTACACTATATTGTGGCACCAAAAAGTCATTTAAATAATTCCACCCATTTTCACTACCATAAAGTGACTATGGCTCTTGTTACACCATACAGTAAAGTGAATGGATGTTTTACATAGTGCTATTTTTACAGTAGTTGTGTTCTTCTTCTTTCCTTTCAATTCTTTTCCCCTCGGAGTACATTGTTACTGTTTCCAATACTCTGCTTTCATGTCTAGAGGCAAATTCAAATTCTGAGAAACACAAAGCTGTAGAGCTTAGTTCTGCAAGTTTCGTATTTGCATTGGAAAAGATTCCATTCCAAAGAATTTTGCATGGATTAGATGCACTTCTGAAACGAGTTTGTGAAGCACTCATATACATGCAATTGAAATGCCACTGACAAATGCTGAAAATGAATGGAATGTGCTTTTGCAACATTTGTGATGTTATCAACAAACAACTGAGTGGTTTTTTTAAGAGTTTATGGTTCTGACATTTGAAGTCTTCTGCATTAAAATTTCTGTGTTCTTGGCAGCTCTTCTTAAAAAGTAAAATACCAATGAACTTCTCCAGGCTTTGATGTGTTTTTCTATGCTAATCATTAAAATAAGAATTTGTTGAAAGTTTTTTGTAATTGAAGACCATTGTCTATAGAGATCTAGGCCTTGAGAACTCTGAAATCTCTGTTCTGTTTAGTTAAAAGTAAATTCTACTAGCACATTCACGCATAACTGACAAGGAGCAGTGAAACTTGTTGGTGACAGCCTAGGAAGATACCTTATAAAAGTCTTCCTGAAAAATCATCCTGAGACCATGTGGGGCTCCTAGAATCTACTAATCAAAAGATTCTTCATGTGTCATAAAGTTAAATAAAATATACTTATTATTAACTGCAGAGTACAGAAAAAGATATGTCAGTCTATCATAGGCATAATGTAAGCTGAAAGAGGAACTTTCTCCAACAAACTGACTTGCAGATGAAGTATGAAAGATAATTTTGGATTTAAACTGAAAATAATTTATTAGGAATACTAAGTAAGTTTTATTTTCAGTAGATTACACTAAGCACCTCTTTTTTCAAATCATAGCCATTAAAGTCTAATACAAGTTTGGTAAGAGGTTTTTTTTTATTTATTTATTTTAAAGCCTTCTGGCTCTTTTGATTATAATTCGTGTGCTTTCTCTGGCATCAATATGTTGGCAAGACATTCAGTGTGTAAAAAAACAGTTTGTTCTTGAGACAACACTAAAATTAATTATTGCAGTGAAAATTCATGGATACACTAATAGGAGAGGTGGGGATGATCTCTGCTTAAGCTGGAAATCCATATAAATCGATGACATCTACCTAAAAGCTCTTTTACAGTGAAGCTATTCCAAGAAATATCAAAACCCCATAGTGCATCAAAAATGAGACCCATCTGATTTTTGTGTTTAAGAGCATTTAAGAAACACTTGCAATGCAGTGAACTTTTCTTAACTTTACATACAGGAATTGGCATTTCTGCTCTATATAGTTCTGTAATGTGGGATCCTGAGTCAGTGATTGGCTATGCTATTATTATCACATCTGGTTTTGTCACATACAGGAAATCTATCAGAGATGAACTCTATGACTCTGCTAAAAGGTTGTTTATTTACCCTTAAGGAAACATCTGCTGTCAGAGATGGTCAATTGCTTTTATTAACTGCTCAGTGTAAACCTTAAATTACATCAGACTGCCTTGGCATCACTGCTATAACCAAGTTGCCTGGAAGATCTTGCTCCCATAGCCTTATCAACTAACAAATTAGCAAAAAACTTTCATAGTCATTTTGACCAGGGATGTCCACTCAGTACCTATTGAGCAGTGGTGGCAGGGGCAGAAGGAGACTTCTCAGTACTGAGTTCTCAAGTTATGTTTTAGCACCTAGGTTTTATTAGCTATTTTCAGCCCAGCCTGGCTGGGATCAAGGCATATGACTGCCAAATTCCAGATCTCTGTGCAGGTTGCCATGGCCAGAGCTAATTTTTATTGTATGCCATGTTAGATCAAACTAAAACTTTATTTTATGTATTATGCTTCTTCCTTAGGTGCATGTCTGCCTTCAGGGCATTCAGTTAATGTCCACCTCACTATGCTGCCACTAACAGCCTCCCAACAGTGATGCTCCATTACATACAAAGTTGGATGCCTGCTGTATGTTCCCACCTCTTATGAGGACTCAGAAAACACTTTTTTTTCTAACTGAATGGTTGCACACCAAACCAATGTTCTATATACCAATTACACAATGCATTACTCTCACCTATTTTTCCCCAGATCAGATAAAATACAACACATCTGACCAACTGTACAGATGCCTTGTCAGACTTTTCACTAGCTGAAAATAGTCTTAAATCAGGAGGTGGGGGAAGTTTGGCAGCTTATGTTGAGGAATGTAGCCTTATTGATATGATCCTTTTGCTATAAGTGCAATTACTAAAACAATTGTAAAAGCTCAATATGACTTCTTCATGAGAGGCTGTTCTCACTGTTGACCAGAAAAGACTGCCTCAGTCTGTATGGAAGGAGCACAATTACTGACATGACACAATCATCCTCTTAATTTCTGATAGATTTCTGATAGATAATCTTTCTGCAAAGTAATTAATTTCCTCCACCTGTATGCTTATGATCAAATGTATTATTCTGATTATTATAAACATTTGATGTCAATATATGAGGGAAAGTTTTCTCTTTTTGACATAACTATGTCACTTAATAGCACCACTGTCATCCATGCAGTTGGAGAAGCCTAGGGAACTGGAAAATTTATATTAGCAAGGGTTGGTTTAAATTATCATGAATCATAGAATCATAGAATAGTTTGGGTTGGAAGGGACCTTAAAGATCATCTAGTTCCAACCCCCCTGCCATAGGCAGGGACACCTCCCACTAGATCAGGTTGCTCAGTGCCTTGTCCAGCCTGGCCTTAAAAACACCTCAGAGAGGGGCCATCAACAACCTCTCTGGACAACCTGCTCCAGTGTCTCTCCACCACATCTGTTATTCCTAGTCCTTCCATCACATATCCTATTAAAAAGTCCTACCCCTGCCCTTCTGTAGGCCCCCTTCAGGTATTGAGAAGCTACTACGAGGTCCCCCTTGAGCCTCCTCTTCTCCAGGCTGAACAACCCCAACACCGTCAGCCTGTCTTCATAAGGCAGTTGCTCCAGCCCTTTGATCATATTCATGGCCCTTCTCTGGACCCACTCCAACAGCTCAATGTACTTCTTACATTGAGGACTCCAGAACTGGACACAACACTCCAGATGGGGCCTCAACAGAGCTGAGAAGAGGGACAAAATCACCTCTCTTGACCTGCTGGTCACACTTTTCTCAATGCAGCCTAGGATTTGGTTGGCTTTCTTGCTTCTGCTTACAACTGCAGCTCTTTTTGGAAATCATTTTAAATGATTTTTCATGAAGCTGTGATGAGAATGGATAAGTAATTTTCTGTAATGTGCATAGTTTGCTATAGATAAACAAATTCTTATTATTCTCTTTTTTCAGAGATTGTATAGAATTTAAACAGTCAGAATATCCAATAAACATGATTTATTTCTGTACTGAAAGTGCCAGATCATCTCCTGAGTTCTAGTATCTTATCTGTCTTTTCTTTCTTATTTGAATTTTTAGTCTGGAATATAACTGTCAAGCACTAGGGTCATTTTGGTGGCCCAAGAGTAAAGAGGCTGAGAATTTTATTTATTCAGAACTGTTTTCACACTTGCCATTAAACTTTTTGCTAAATACTTTCTGCACAGTGAGAATGTTTCTGTTTCATTTTGAACCACCAAGATGCAGGAGTACTTGTAAAAAAACTACCAAAGCATGGATTTAGGCACTACTCTGGATCAGCTTTTGAATTCTTTGAGAAATCTGCTTGATCAGCAGATCACTGCTCTGACTTACATGGCCACTCACAATATGCTCTAGGTTCTTATCCAGCATCATTTTATAGGCCAAGGCAGTAGGTGTATGTGGGCACCATGACAGTCATAACCGAGTGCTAGCAGTGCACCAAGAATGCCAGTAGTATCAAGAAATAATGTGGCCAGCAGGTCTAGGGAAATGATTGTCACCCAGTACTCAGCACTGGTGAGGCTGCACCTCCAGTACTGTGTTCAGTTTAGGACTCTTTACTGCAAAATGGACATTGAGGTGCTGGAGCATGCTCAGAGGCGAGCAATACAGCTGGTGAAGAATCAAGAGCATAGTTCTTATAAGGAGCAGCTGAGGTAACTAGGGTGGTTTAGCTTGGAGAAAAGGAGGCTTTAAAATTATCCAAAAGGAGGTTGTAGCAAGGTGGGAGTCAGAATCTTCTCCTATGTAAGAAGTGATAGGACAAGAGGATCTTATCTCAGTTTGCACCAAGGGAAATTTTGGATGGATATTAATAAAAATTTCTTCATAGAGATGGTTATCAGACATTAAGACAAGCTGCCTGGGGGCTGAATCATTATCCCTGGAGATATTTAAGAGACAGCTACATGTGGTGCTTGGACACATAGTTTGTTTGTAGTTTTGGCAGTATTAGGTTAATGGTTGGGCTCGATTTCAAAGTTCCTTTCCAACTTAGACAGTTGTATGATTCTGTTATTAAAATCAGCCATCATGATCTGAGTGAACCAGGGCCCATGGCAGTCCCAGCAGGGATATCCCACTATAGCAAGAGTAGAGAGTTCAAGTCAATAAGGAAAAGTGCTTTTCTTCTGAAATAACCTTGAAATTTCAGAAAATAAAATGTGTTCAACATTAAAAGGTGAGGCAATGATGCGTCTGTGAGAAGAAGCGTATTGAAACCTATAATGATATCTGCTTCTTTGAGTTAAACAGATACATATAGAAAGGACATTCCCATATATTAGTTTATACCTTTCACAGTAGGTAAAACACGACATAATCCCCTCTGCAATAAGGCAATCTGAAAGTGGAAAGTTAAAAACAGACCATAAAATAAAATTAGACTGGGAAGATTTACAGTATAAACACTATGCTCATGCCAGGATCTTTGCTGAAACTACAAAGCAATGAAAGCTATTCTCTGAGATAATTTTCTACATGCTCTAACTTCACTCTCTTTATTTTATGTCCAGTCAGCTTCCCATAGATGTTAACTGAGGGAATCTATAGTGCAAATGCTCTGTTTTTGTGTTGTATATTAAGTTGCATCTACTCCATTCTGCCCTGTATCATCTTGCACTATATTTTGCTCTTTCCTTTTCTGTCCCACACTGGTGTTTTGGCAGAGGAAAAGCACTCACTTCCCCTGTGTGTTCACCTTGCTTGATCTTACAGCCTCGAGCAGCAGAATATCTATGACAGCAAGAAATGTGTGCCTCTTGGTATTTACACTTTGGAGACTCTTGTTTAGTGTGCAGTTTCTGATATCTCACTTGGGCTTAATAATGCATTCCTCTGTAACAGATTGAGTTGAGAGAACAATTACTAGTTTCATATTGCTAAGCAGATTACATTGTTGTCCTATTTATACCAATAAGGCTATTGAAAATCCTTTGAATGGTCTTGCAGAGTGGATGGAAATACTAGAAGCTGGTCTAATTTTCAGGCTTTCTGAGTATATAGACATAATTCCCAAGAGCATCTGAAGCATCTGGATAGTCAACAGACTGGATTATGTACATTGTAGATATAAAGCTAACTATATGACTGCACATGCCTCATACACTTGTTCCTAAAATTCTTGAATCTTTTATATTGAAATTTTACTACATCAATTTTATTTTAATATTTTAGTATTGCTACAATTTTTGTTTCTGTGGTCTCAGCTTATCTTAGCCCTATGTCTTTCTTTCATCTAATGTATCAATTAAACAAGAGGAAACAGCCCAAATGTTTTTGAGCAATAAGCTGACATAAATTGCTCTGACCTAATACACATTACTGTAACTCATCCTTCAGCACTGAAAGTATGCAACTTCATTTAATGTTAGGTTTAAACAAGCTCCCCAAATCCAGTACAGATGGAGCTTCTGGAAAAAAAAAACCAACCCTCTTGCTCTTCCTAGACAGCTCAGAAATAATATAAGCTAACATGCACAAATGTGTTTGTCAGCTGTGTCTAAACAAAATTGTGGTATCTTTTACTATTTGGACCACTTGTTATAGGTGGGAATCACAGAAGCAGTACTTTTTTTCATTTTTTATCCTGTAAATTTCATTAATATGATACATGCCAAAAGGATTTATATTCAATACAATGATAAAACCTAAGCAAAAATATTTAGACATGTAAGACATCATGTTGAATTACTGAACTCACCTTTATAACAGATGATGTTGCTTTAGAAGGGGATTTCTTTTGGTACTTGTCACAGAGACATCAAACTACCTTAGTACTTGTTTTCAGAATATCTATTTTGACATTCAATTGGTATGATGTTCACAAACCACTTTTCAATTATACCAAAATTAAAAATTAATACTCCCTCTTCTGTCCTTTGCTCTGCCTCCTTCCCTATCAAGGGACTATGAAGAAATAGCATAATAGAAACCAGTGTCAGCACTCCCAAAATCAAGGGCTAAACTTAAAGAGGACTTTAAATGCTAAATGGTCTGCAAATGATCCAAGAGATCCCAGAATAGAAGCAAATTTTTTTAGGTGAATTATTCACTGATACTGGTTCAAGGAGGATACATGTTGATTTTATACTCATTTCCCTCACTTGCTTAGTTTAATTTTCAAGTTGGATTGCACCCTGGGCTTCATTTATGTTTCTGCTTTCATTTTGTTTGAATGTTTGATGAAGAGAAAAAAATGTGTCATTTTTCTGAAGGCCAAACACAAAACTATGCTCTTTCAGACAAATTACAACCTGGTATGGAAAATCAGGTCTGAAAGCAACTCAATTGACTATTGAGTCAGAAGGCAAGTTTTCTGCTGGAGACATGTTGCCTATCTTTGCCTTTCCTTAGTGTCTGAGAGATCATAATTTTCAGAAAAGATAAATTTTCTCTGCTTTCATTAACTCAAACTAAGATCTGAGAAAAGCTTTAAGACTTTCCATAAGCTTTTAACATCAAAGGGCAAGGCGTAAGGGGAAAGAGGGAAAAACTTGTGGTTTAGCTATTCTTTACAGTGAATTTTCATCATTAGCAATGTCTGTAGTTGCTGAGCTTCACACTATACCTCATGCAATCAAATTAATATTTTTTTCAAGTAGCATCTTTAAACATGTAGCATAAATTACTAAAATGCTATTTGTGAATTCCAAATTTAATGTTAATTCACTTTCTCACTATTTGTGTGCTTAGCATGCTTTTGGAGTATTCCTGAGAATGAGTTTATTTAATCATAGAAGTTGCTTTTTTTTCTTAAAAAGGTCTGTATGAAGGATTCTTTCTCCTCAAACCTTTTTTTTGTGTTTGCTTATGTACCTTAGAGACATATTTGGGGCTCATCTCAGCCCAAGGGAACATGTTTTTATTAAGACTTCTCCTGAAAACTTTGACAGTCCTAGAAAAGAGGGAGTGCCTGTATGGTAAGAATTCTCAGAATTCATTCCCTTCATCCACTAGCCTCACTTGCACTGCTCCCAAGATCTGCAGGGATTAAACAGCCAGAGGTTATCCAGAATCTTCCGGAAGCATAAAATCACTTGGGAAGCTCTATTCTATTCTAAGGGAACAGGGAGTGATAATCTCTGAGGTCAGGTATCACATTAAGAGACACTTCTGATATTCATAGCTGCAGTGTTTCTAATGAAAACCTGGGAGTGCAGGTGAAATAGCTAATGGATTACTCAACCCCTGAGCAGTTGGTAATCTAACGCTGGGGTTAGGCGTTTTGGATTGCAGGGACCACAACTATGCAGTAAGAAATTGCTCTGGATTGTTCAAAACATGTTGTATTTAAAACCTGCTGAACTCAAAAAGAGGTGCTGAGAAAAGGATACTTTGATTGGACTCCAATGCCATGCCATGGTGTTTGCTGACAGAGACTTTTCTCCTTTCAGGTTATTTAGAACAAGGTCTCCCTTTATAATGATCTTTTATTGTTTATTCCTGTGACAACTGATTTTTGTGAGCTGTTGCTGGTTTTTATTTCATTGAGTTACAAATGTAGAAACATTTTCCTTCTTTATTAAATTACTGCCTTTGTCAGTGTAGGCTGCGCTGACTCTTCTGGTCAGTGCAGGCTCTTACATGATCTTGTTGCAGATCAATACGTTACCTGAACCTCACATAATAGTGTTGGTCCTTCATTTTACTGAGATACTAAGATGGGAAAGGGTTGTGAAATAATCAAGAATATGAAAATAACACCACCATGCATTCTGGAGGCTCAAAACCTACATTTCTTAAGTTTTTCAAGGCCTTATTTTTGTGGTTTAACCCCAAACAGCAACCAAGATCATACAGCCAGTTGCTCATTCCCTGTTCTCACAGAGATGGGTAGGGAGAAGATGGAGAAAGGAAGGGAAAGGTATAAAAAAAACCCTTGTAGGATGAGATAAGGGCAGTTTAATAGAACAGTGATGGAACAGGAAAATAATAACAACAACAATAATGATCATTATAGTGGTAAAAGAATGTAAAGAAGGAAGTCACACTCACCTCCCAGAGCATTACTTGCCCTGCCTGATCTGAGTGATGATCATACTGTCCTGCTTCCTGGCTACCCACCATTTATATATGGAGAACAGTAGTTGGGATATTGGAGTATTAAATTGGCTATTCGAATTTTTTTTTCCGTGCACTTTCTCATTTTCTATAGGAAGCTGAAAAAAGTCCTTCAGTAGTATAGAAGTTGTCTAGCAACAACTAAAACAATATGCATTATTAATTTTTATTTCATACCAAATCCAAACCAGCAATCACTAAAAATAAAATTAATTCAATTCCAGCTGAAGTCAGGACACTTCTTGAATACTTGGACCATGTACTTGTGAAAAGAATTAGTCTTCCATTTTGGGTTGACATTAGAGACAGAAGTGACACGGGAAACCTTGTAATTGGTCTATACTACTGCTTGTTCATGACCTTACTGATGAAACCTTCTTGCTTTAGCTACAGGAGACATCATATTCAAAGGATCTTGTCCTGCTGGAGGATTTCAACCACCATGACTTCTGCCAGAAAAGCAACACAGCAAGATACAAGTAATTCAGGAGGTTCCTAAAAAGTCTCAATGATAACTTTCTTTCAGTGATAACTTACTTGAGAGAATGTGATACTAGACTTGATAGTCACCCCTGCCAGTAAACTCAACAAAGATATCAAGATTGAAGGCACCCTGGGATGCAGTGCCCATGCACTGATGGAATTCGCAGTTCTGAAGAAGATGTGTCAGACAAAGAGCCTAGTAAAGACTATGAATTTTAGGAAAGCAAACCTTCAGCTCTTCAAGGAGTAAGACCCCAAAGGAAATGGTCTCCAGAACAGAGCTGGCAGATTTTCAGGGATGCTTTCCAGGGAGCACAATAGCTCTCCATCCCTAGGTGTAAGAAATTCATCAAGAAAGGAAAGAGAATTATGCAGTTGACTTGGGACTTGCTGATCAAACTGAAAAACAAGAAGGAACTCTGCAGGCAGTACAAGAAGGGTCAGGTTTCCTGGGATGGGTCAGAGATGCTGCCTGATTATGCAGGGAGGAGGTCGGGAAGGCCAAGTCATGACTGGAGCTCAGTTTGGCAAAGGGTGTTAAGAATAACAAGAAGGGCATCTATAAGTATACCAATCAGAAAAGGAAGCTTAAAGAAAGGTTACCCACCTCAATGACCATGAATGGAAAACTTCTAAGAACAGATGAGGGAAGGCTGAGGTACTCAGTAACTTATTTGCCTCATTCGTCACTTACAACTCTCCTGAGTTGAAGGACAACAAGGTGAAGAGGAAAAAAGTCCTTCCTGTTGTAAGCAAAGACAAGATTTGGGACCACCTAAGGGACTTGAATTTGCACAAGTCCATTAGACCTGATGAGATACATCCCAAGGGAATTTGCTGATGTATTTGCCAAGACAGTCTATATGATATTTGAAAAGTCATGATGGTCAGGAGAAGTCCATGGTGATTGGAAGAAGGTAAACATCACACCCATTTTTTAAAAGGGTGGAAAGGAGGTTGCTAGCAACTATCAACCTGTCAGTCTCACCTCTGTGCCTGGGAGGATCATGGAGCAGATTCTACAATAAGCTATTCTAGGGCACATGGAAGACATGAAGGTGATTTGAGGCAGCCAGCATGGCTTCACCAAGGGCAAGTCCTGCCTGACCGACATAGAGGCCTTCTACAGTGGAATGACTACATCACTACTCCATGCATATGTGTCTCCCAAGATGGAAGAGTACAAGTTTTGCTTGTGGTGGAACAGTGTGAAAAGACACTTGAGTTAAACCTGGGCTGTTTTACTCTAGCCACAGAATAAATTGTTCATATATCCCATCTCTGTTTATTTGTGTTGTACCAAGCAAATGAGTTAAGAAGGGATTAAGCTGAAGTACAATAAAAGGATAACAACTTGTGTTGTTCTGCTTAATGTAGACATTTCTGCAATTTTAGATAAATATGAATATGCAAATATAAACTCATACATTGTATAAATATGTTTTTAATTCACTGAAGCCTTACACTTTGACAGCTCTGAGTATTTGCAAGGTACTATTAGGATATTTCACAGTGAGTAACTTCTCAGTTGAAAGAGTTTTGGACCTGCTCTAAAGATTCAGCTTCACTCTTTCAAATTAAATTAGGTATACTAGTGGAGAACTCCTTAAGGTCATTTGTGTAATACAGGCTTTCCATCAGTCTGATTATGATGTGTTGCATATTTTTTGTACTGTGATGAATGTGGAGTTGATAGAATGAAAGGAGATAGCTAAACATCTGTTACACATTTGCATTTCAGGTGTGAGCATGAAAATAAACCTTCGGTTTTCATATTTCCATGTATTTGCCCCAGTGGTATCATAATATTATAGTCCTCTCTACCTTATAACTGTAACTCCACTGTTTCTTCACATTCAAATCTTGATTCTAATCTCATGCTGATCTAAATCAGGTGTCATCCAGTTAAAATAGAGGATCCTGATCTCTTTGTACGTAATCTGAAGGAAGTCCTCACAGTTCAAGAAAGGCACTTCAAATATTCATAGAGTAACTGTAATCAGACGTAACTTCATCTGCATGTGTATGCAAAAAATTATATAAATGCATATATGTATAAAGTAGACCACACTACTTACCCATTACTAGGAGAAGAATATACTGAGTGCAAGTGTGGAAAATTATTTTTTAGAGCAGATTTTCCTTAAATGCATATCAATTGAGAAGTTGCTGCACCAGTGAAGCTGTCAATGATGATTTATTGAAAATATAGCATGAGTTTCTGCTTGAGTTTCAGTCATATGAAGAGCAAAGTACCCATAAAAAAAAAGATGCAAACTTTTGACCACCAGTGAACTGCTGTGAAATTCTAGGATGCAAAATCATTTAGACATTTCTTAGGAGAAAAATACAACCTTGTAAATACTGGGGCTGTCTGTGGAATATTACCATTGAAAGTGATAAATCACATTCTGTTCTCAATTTTAGCCCTGCAGTGCAGTTGGTTTACAGGTATTGCAAAAGCAATATTTTGCAGTTAGAATTGAACAATCAAGTTCTGGTAGAAACATTTACCAACAAATTATTTTTTTTTGTTTGCTTGTTTGGGTTTTTTTGTTTGTTTTGTTTGGAACATTTTTTTTTGTGTAATACACTTAAAGAGTTTCCCTGGCTTCTCATGAGTCTGTTGGTTTCAGATCTCATTGTGCTGGACACTATTCTTTAAACTAGCCTTTCATTATGTACTTTTTTGCTCAGATTTTCCAGCATGCTAGATGTATGATTTAGTCTGCTTGTTTTACATCCCAAAGATAGAGGCTTTGATATTTAGATAACTCAGTGACAGAAACAGGTAATAGAGCAGGTGACATCAGATCCATCCTCATCCTTGTACCCTATGAAAGAATGTGCTTTCTCCTCTTTTGGTCCAGCCTACATTGTTTTCTTTTAATTCATTGTAGCAATGTGATCCCTTGTGGATTTTTAAAGAAGCATATGTCCTATTGGTTGCTGTATTTCTGCATCAATCTATTTATTCATGTTACTTTTGAAAAGTTGTAGAGATGTCATTTCCTCTTTGATACAGCTCTGAACAAACTGGGGTATCTGAGAGGAGCTGCCTCTCTTCCTCCTGGTAGATGTATAACACTGCCCAAAAGCTCATACCCTGACACACTTAGTGGTGGAACTATTTTTAACTTTGTTCAGAAGTCATGTGTTAGCTACAGACTAGTTTCCGAAATCACCATTCTCCTAAAACGAGCTATGTATTTTTTTAATTTTGAAAAAGTTACAGTTCATCAGTTCTGACATGAGCATAAAAGGCAAGGTGAGAGCTAGGCACTGTACACTGTGTATTGAAGCTACTTCCAAAAAATAATCACATTCAGAATGCAATTAATCAGTACTTCTTCTGGCTTTTGACATCAATCACATGAGTTTCTCCAATGCTGACTGTTAATGAAACCTGTCAGATAATGTATTCGATGTCAAATGTAGATGAAGGAGGATGAATCCTACCTGGCATGTTTAGATTCAAAGCAAAATTATTCATGATCTAAGATCTGCAATATTTTATTTTACAGAGACATTCCTCAATATGGAGAAATTTAATGTTTCTTTCAAAGTGGAAAATTCTTTGAATTCACTCAGATCTTCATGAAATGTAGTTGTCATGCTTTGTATACCTCTTGTTGTTGTCAACAGTAGGTTCCATGTGGCTTTCAGTATTACTGACAGTTGTAATCTCTTCAGGTGTGAAAAGACAGGATGAAAATGTCAACCACATTGTCAGGATTACACATGGATTACCACCCACAGTCAGTGGTTCACATTCTGATGGGACTGAGATGTATCTTGCATTGGCTGAACTGCCTGTATTATCTCTTGAATTCAACTGACTACTGTGCAAAAGAGAAAAATACAATTAGTTGTTTTTGTAGATGGGAAAGGTGAGGTAGTCTTTTCAGGCTACTTGTAGGACTTCCATTGTGTTCCCATCTTCCTGTCTTTATCAGTGATGATCCATCTTTCCAGGTGTTTCTTCACCATTGCCTTCAACACTGTGTGGACAAGTACCTGTCTTGTAGAGGCTGATGGTTTAGTCCTGAACACCTGAAATGGATAAGTGGTACTCCCAGAGACATCCTTTACATAAACCATGAAATAGCAGCAGAGGCACTAAATAGACAACTTACAAATTCTTGTGTCTGCAGGTGACCCCCAGATAATCTGTATATCTCTTTGCTGATAGTGCTTTAACAGAAAGGAGATAGAATTGAATGGGTGATGCCTTATTATTTTCTTGGCTTTATTATGGTTTACTACAAAAATCACAAAAATCACCACAAGCAGGCAAACTATTGCAAAAAATATTAAAAACTAGTATCTAGCAAATATAATTAGCGACTGTATATATATATATTTATATATGTATATTCACCAATCACAAATTCCTATCAACAATGAACGTTGTCAATCAATGGTATGGCAACAGTCAAGGATACCAGCAATCATGTAACAACAAGCATCAATTAGGTATATAGTAATATAGGCTACTGTGAACTTTTCATTAGCAAAGAAATTAATCAAAAACAGGTAGAACAATTACTCATGGAGGTTTATAATGTCAGTATCAAGTGAATTATCCAGATTTCAGAAGGGGACAGATCATCCTAAAGAAGAAGAGGACAAATAATTCCAGAGGTGGAGTCAACTATCTCAGAAGTAAGAGGACAAAAAAGGAACTGACCCCAAAAGTAGGCCCAAAAGGGTGATTAGAGACCGTGTCTCACCTCAAAGGTGATCCTTGTCAGAAAGTGTGAAACCATTTCATGTTTCCAATGAGAGCCCAAGGCCTTCTTCAAAGCTTGTGTGGAGAGTTCAACCTGTTTCGGAAATTTAAAAAACCTGCTGCAAAGGAAGTTCTCAGGAAGAGAAGTTAATCTCCTTTTACAACATACTGGCATAAGAGGCCATAGGATATCACTGCTTTTAATTTTTTTTTCAGACTGTTTTCTACCTCTTCAGATGTGGTGTTTCAGTTCCTTGTTTTTGCACTGACTTAAGGTAGCACAGGGTATCTCTGCTCGTACTTCCAAGAGTCCAAGACCCTTTTCAAAGATGTTTCTGGTTCAAAGGCCTTGCTCCCAGGCTCACAGTATGCAAGAAAGCAAACAATTTCTGTCCGTATTTTTCATTAGACATTTTTATATGCTCAGCACATTTCTTCTTTAACCAGGCTGCTTTCTGGCTGCTGTCATCAATTACACAACAGGCTGTGGAAATAGATGAAGAAACACAGAAGATTTTAGGTTACATCTAGCACAAATACTTGTGAAGACTGTTCAAATTATCTAGTGTACTGTTATCCATAATGCAAACAGAATGATCTATGTGCATTGGAGACTTAAGAATGTAAAATTCAGGCTAATATATCTCTATTCAGCTATTACATAGAGGCTAATACTACTCCAAAAAAGGAGACAAGAGATACACCTTAAGGGAACAAGAACCTATCAGTCTCCAGAACTCAACTACAGATAGCAAAGAGTAACTCACAGAACAGCTGATTCTGAAAAACTCTTGGTTGTTCATGGCCATGGCAAGTCTGGTGCTGGATACCTTTAAGAACAGAATACTGCCGCTTCCATGGGAAGGGTAATATTTCAGTGTTAGAGCATCTTCACAGCAAAGAAGATGGATTTTTTGTTTATTTGTAATTTCCTCTACTTCAATTCCTCTTTCACTGTCACTGAGTACAGTGGAACTCTTCTCCATTTTCTTTACTTGCACTTGTGAGGTATTCATACAAACTGATTAGATTTCCCCAAAACATCTCTTCCCCAGGCTGAACAGTCCTCACACAGTCAACCTCTCCTCATGTGAAAGTTGCTGCAGTCTCTACTCATCGTCATGGCTCTTTGATAGACCTACCCTGGTATGTTCATCTCTTGTAGGTAGTGTAGAACTGGACAAACTTCTCAAAGCTTGTCTCATCAATGCTGAGCAGTGGGAGAGGATCACCTTCCCTGACCTGGTGGTGAAGTTCCTTCTAAAGGAGAAAGCTGTTGTCTTTCTTTTCACAAAGGTACATCGCTGCCTTATGTTCACCTTTTGTATCCTCAGGTTCTTTTCTGAGAAGCTGTTGCCCAGGCTCTCACCCTTCAGTGTATAATAGCAAGTGCACTATAGCTCTCCCATAATACAAGGGGTTATCCCTCTCCGGGGACAGGACCTTCTAATTTTCTTTGAAATTAAAGAGATTTATTTTATGCCCACATCTTCAGTCTGTCCATGACCCTCTGAATAGCAGCACAGTCATCTGTATCAAGTGCTCCTCCCAGTTTTGTTTCATCTGCAAACTTGCTTATGATACATTTTACCCAGGCCATGTAGCTATTTAGTAGTATCAGAGCCGGCACTGACCACTGGGAAATAGCACTGGGCACTGGCTTCCAACTGGATTTCATGTTATTTTGCTGATCACAACCTTTTGAGTTCAGCAGTTCACTCAATCCACCCCATTGTCCAGATATCTAGCCTATACTTCATAACATCATCACCTATGAGGAAGTTCAGGGAGATAGAGTCAAGAGGCCTAAAATCAAAGTTTCTAAACGTCAGTCCTTGACTGAAGTCAAGATAAACAACATCCAAAGCTCTTCCCTCATTCATCAAGTCAACCAGTTTTGTCAGGCATGATTTCCCCTTTATAAATCCATACTGACCATTCCAAATCACCTTCTTATCCTTCACATATTTCGGAATAGTTTGTCAGAGCATTTGCTTCCATTGCTTTTCCAAAGATCAAGGTGAGGCTGACAGATATTTGCTTTCTTCCAGTTCTCCCCTACTTCCACATTCTTTCAATTCTTCCCCTACTTCCAAAGATAATTGAGGATGGCCTCACAGTGACATAAGCAAGGTCTCTCAGCACTCATTGGTGCATTCCATGAAGTTCCATGGACCTCTGTATGTCCAACCTGCTTACATGTTCCCTATCCTGATCCCAAGACTCTCCCACAGATCTCAGGTCCTGAGGACTCATGGATTGAAGAGGTGAAGACAGCACTGAGTGCCTTGATCTTTTGCATATCCTTTGTCAATATATCCACAGAAATCCTTCTTGATGCTTTTTGTGTTCCCTTCCATTTTCAATTGGTTGTTGGGGAATGGTTGACAGCCCGTGGCCATGGCTCTCTGGAGCAGCTTAGGGAAAGCGAAAGCGAACTATGAGAACATGGATGCCAGAGACAAAATGGACGCTGCTGAGCGGGCATGACTTGCAGAATCCGAAGGCGCCTCCCTGGCACCTTCCTGTCCTTGAGCAGTCCCGGTAAACAACTTTGCAGAGGCACCACTGAAGGAATGAGGAGCTAACTGTAAGATGTAGCCGTAGGTAGGAGGAGATGTGAAGATGTAGTTTTTAGGGCTTGACCAATGAGTAGGCATAGTTACTGTAAACTGTAACCTCTATATAAATGAGCTGTTTGGGCTGAATAAACGAAGCAATCTTTATCACTCATATTGTGTGGCTCATTGTTTCCCTCACCGGCTGAACCCCGTCGCGAGGAAAGTGACAATTGGTGGCTTTAGCTTTTCGAACATGCATTCCTACATGCTGTCTATTCCTATTGAGTTACCTGATTCCACCTCCAGCTCTTGAGTATCTCCTTTTTATCCCTGAGTTTTGCTCACTGTCATGATTATGCTTTTCACCTTGCTTTTTTTTTCCAGGATCCTGAATGCAATTATCTCATGGTCACTTCAGCCAAGCATGCTCCCAGCTTTTACATCCCTGCTCAGTTCTTCCATGTTTTTGAGTAGATCATTTCCTCTCACTGGCTTTTGGATCATCTGCCTGGCATTTTTCATCAGCTCAGTCCAGAAACCTTGTGACTGGTTGTGCTCTTTGGTGGATCAAAGAAGTGCCTGGTTAGCCACAACCAGGTGTTTGAAGTCCTCAGTGAGAATCAGGCCTTATGTGAGGTTTTTCACAGACACATCTGATGCTTTGTAAGAATTTAGCCTAATACTTTTACTCTGCATTTCTTGTTAATCAGGCAAAAAAGACAGGAATATGGGTTGTCCTAAGCTAGGAGAAATACAGTAATTTGCAGTGGAGGGTCACCAGTGTTATTCCAATTCTGAAATACAAGAGAAATTGTCTGTAGCTTCACAGATGTGGGTGGCTTTGAAGGGTCAGCCTCATTATTTTATACACCGCTTTCTGTGACATGTTTCACCTGCTCACTCATTAGAAGATTACAAGCAAAAGATTACTTTTCTTAAGATTTCCACATGGTCATAGTAATTTTTATTCAAGGATGAAAAGTGGATCAGAATAAAGTCATATATTCTGATCTCTGGTAGGCAGTTACTGTTGCATTCCAAAGGGCTAGGAATTATCAAGGAAAAACCTGCTTTGTGCAAGATGAGACACTGCTTACTGGAACATGATTCATGCAGGTATCAAGGTCAAAAACTAAAAAGCAGATTTCTAACTAGCTACAGGATGTCTCTAGATTAGAATCTAGATAGGTCTCTACAAGCAAGAATATTTATTATCAAATGGCATTCATCAAAAGACAACAGCATTCATCTTTGGCAGTTGTCACTAAGACAATCCAAATCAGCACAGCTGGTGGAAAATGTATCAGATTTAGCAAGAGGGATTGTGTAGACATTGGGTTATCTGGTCTGTTTAATCCCCTCAGTCTAAGAGGGAGGAAATTATTTAAAAGTTTAGCTAAGCCTAGCCTTTTAAAATAAAAAAAAATAGTGTGCTAAGTTCTTTAGCTTTTAATTCCAAATGAAAAACACCTGCTGAGAAAAAATTCTTAAAGCTTCTAATACCAAGTTCATCAAGGGGCTGTAATAAAGCAAACCAGAAATTTGATTATGCTTAAAAGGAAGACAAGAGAAAAGAGCTCAGTAATTTATAGGGTGTGTTTTGTTTGTTGGGCAATGTTTGTTTAGCAGGGGGGCTAGAGAGGATGGTTTCTGTGAGAGGATTCTAGAATCTCCTGTTAAGTCCAGCTAGCTCCAAGGCAGACCCACTGCTAGAAAAGGCTGAGGTCATCAGCAAATGCCAGCAGTGCCCCTATGAGAATGTATTTAAGAAGGAGGGGAAAGGTTGTTATGCAACAGGAGATGGAGAGAGTAGTGAGAATATATGAGAGAAACAACTCTGCAGACACCAAAGTTGGTGAAGAAAGGAAGTGCTGAAAGCATTCCAGGAGCTAGAGTAAAGAAGACCCTGCATCCTTATGGTGAAGACCATGGTAAGGCAGGCTTTTTTTGCAGCAGCCCATGAAGGTTAATGGTGAAGTGGATATCCACCTACAGCCCATGGAGGAACCCACACTGGAGCAGGTGGATGCCTGAAGGAGGCTATAACCTCCTGGAGAGCTTATGCTGGAGCAGGCTGGAGTAGGCTCCTGTCAAGACCTATGCAGAATGGATTCCAGGCTGAAGAAGGTTTGCTGGAAGTGAGTTCATAAAGGACACAATCCATGGGAAGGACCCATGCAGGAGCAATTAATGATGACTGTAGCCTGTGGGAAAGACTCATGTTGGAGAAGTCCATGGAGGAATGTCTTGCATGAAAGAGTAGAGGAAGAGTGTGAGGAAGAAGGACCAGCAGAGACAGCATGAGATGGACTGATCTTGATCATAGAATCATAGAATAGTTTGGGTTGGAAGGGACCCTAAGGATCACCAAGTTTCAACCCCCCTGCCATAGGCAGGGACACCTCCCACTAGACCAGGCTGCCCAGTGCCTTGTCCAGCCTAGT
>VZTY01023722.1:171577-187367 GCA_013400935.1 Turnix velox | reverse complement strand
TAAGCCGGGCCTTAAACACCTTCAGAGAGGGGCCATCCACAGCCTCTCTCGGCAACCTGTTCCAGTGTTTCACTATCCTCATCGCAAAGAATTCCTTTCTTATATCTAGCCTGAATCTACCCTCCTCCAATTTACATCCATTATTTCTAGTCCTTCTAGATCTCCAGGCTGAACAGCCCCAGTTCTCTCATTCTGTCCTCATAGGAGAGGTGCTCCCAGCCCTTGCATCATCCTTGTAGCCCTCCTATGGACTAGATGGGGTCTCATAAGAGCAGAGTAAAGGGGCAGAATCATCTCTCTTCACTGCTGGTCATAACTCTTTTTTTATGCAGCCCAGGATACAGTTGCCCTTCTGGGCTGCAAGTGCACACTGTTTACTCATGTCCAGTTTTTCATCCACCAATACTCCCAAGTCCTTTTCCACCAAGCTGTTCACTATCACATCACCTCCCAGTCTGTACTGGTAACAAGGATAAGGCCAGACTAAGTGCAGCACCCTGCTCTTGTTCTTGTTGAAATTCATGAGGTTTTCATGGGTCCACGTCTCCAGCCTGTCCAGGTCCTTCAAGATCCTTCAAGACTGTTGACTTGGTGTCATCTGCAAACTCGCTGAGGGTGTACTCAGCTGCACTGTCTAGATCATCTATGAAGATATTAAACAGCATTGGTCCCAGCATGTATGCCTGAGGATACTCATGCCTGGATACTCATCGGTTCTCCCCACCTGAATATCGAGTCATTGACAGCTACCCTCTGGGTGTGCCCATCCAGTTAGTTTCGTATACACTGAACAGTAAACCCATCAAACCCATNGCAAACTCGCTGAGGGTGTACTCAGCTGCACTGTCTAGATCATCTATGAAGATATTAAACAGCATTGGTCCCAGCATGTATGCCTGAGGATACTCATGCCTGGATACTCATCGGTTCTCCCCACCTGAATATCGAGTCATTGACAGCTACCCTCTGGGTGTGCCCATCCAGTTAGTTTCGTATACACTGAACAGTAAACCCATCAAACCCATATCTCACAAACATAGAGAGAAGGATGTTGTGGGAGAAAGTGTCAAAGGCTTCACAGACATGTTGTCACTCCATTGTAGAAAGTCACTAGGTTGTCTCACTCTCTTAATCCTGAACTGGTCTATGCACACACAGCAGATCTCATGAGATGCAGAGAGGTCTAACTCCAGGGGCTTGAAGTATAGTACCATCTTTCAGCTATGGTTCAAGATGACCTGGATGTATAGCTCAGTTGGGAGAGCATCAGACTCCTCAATCTGAGGGTCAGGGGTTCAAGTCCCCGTTCAGGTATGAGGCTTCTCAGAGTTGGGCTGATGGTTGGACTTGATGATCTGAAAGGTCCCTTCCAACCTTGATTATGAAACTATGAAACTATGAAACTATGTTTCCAAAAAAGTTAACTGCCACTCCAGAACTCACAGCTGACTCCGAAGGACCCCTGCTGTTCAGAGTTGGGACCTCCTGGGATATGTTATGCCTTGAGTTTCCTTTGCAGGCATGGGAACGGAAAGGTGGGGAGAACATGCTCTTTGGTGTCTTGCACATGCTGGCAAAAGAGCTGAGAAGTGTGTCTGCAATTCCTAACCAAGAGATGGCTCAAGGAGTCCAGTTCTCCTGAAAGGATACACCATAGTACATGTGTGTGATGTTCCTAACCAATCTGTAACACTGAAGTACCCTTATCCTTCTCTCTCTCACCGAATTATGCACTAATGACTTGGTCCATTGCACTCATAATCCACTGTTATGGTTACAGGCATAAGGATATACTATACCTTACATGTTAACAGAATTATTGACAATGCGCAAAACCTAAATATTCTGTGCTTGGCAATGCAGTTTTGCTCCACATGTTAGACAAGGTAGATCCAGCAAACTGAAACACTTCATTTATGAGGCTGCCATAGTAAATTTATCTTCTGATAGTGGAAGAAATAAATTTATTCCCTTAAGAAATTATAATCTCTATCCAGCTCAGAACATTGGATTACTACTGAAAAAAGCGAAGAATGGCAGAGTAATAATACTTCAGATTATTGTAGAAAAAGACATGTATTAACAGCAGTGAGCTTGGTTTTTGTTCCTTTCCTCTTTACAGTTCGACTGAATGAGCAGTATTCAGTGATTCTGGATTGTTTTCCATTGTTGATGTGTCAAGACAAAAGAAAAGGAGAGCTTTTGAGCAGGGATCTGCAGCAGCTTCCAAGTGTAAGTCATAGTCACTGGGGTGTCCGTTCTCTGTACCTTCTGGGAATCACAGAGTAAAGAAGGCTTGTCACAGATACCAGCCCTACCTGGAAACCCTGATCTAAACCAAGAATTAACAGAGATCAGGGGATGATCAACCAACACAAGTCCAGATAGCTGCAAAAGTAACTGAGTTACTACTTAGCCAAGAAGAGACATTATTACTCACTCATTTGCTACCATTGTTTAAAAAAAAAAAAATGCCTAGAAATACAGAATAAAGGACTCAGCCTTAACCTAGGAATGAATGAATGAATGTACCATATCATGTTACAAAAGATTAATGATATTAGAGGAGTGCAAGTACTTCAGGGGACACACAGAAAACCCTCCTACTTCTATGAGGCATTTGTAGTAGCTACTACCTCTTAGCACAGCTTGCAGTCTATATGTTGCTCCAGTTACTCAGTAATGTAGTCTCTGTGCTTTTCATCCTTGAAGACCGAATGATCTAGTTTCTTCTTGTTTGCTTCTATGCTACACCATGAATCCCAGTAGCATTCTTGCACTTTCCCTTAATGATGAGAACTTGCATCTGTGCCAAGCAATTTGTGATATCATTTGTAGGAGTGGATGCTGTCCAGAATGTGCTACATTAATGCTTCATATCAAAAATATCAGTAGTACTATGATTTCCTTTTAATTAATTATGATGTGAGCTTTATGCAGGAGGCCAACTTGTGGCCTGTGAGCTGAATCTCCCGGTTTCTGATCCAAAAAAGAGAGCCACACCATGCACAGGCAAGCAGTATTTGATACAGTAATAAAAATTTACATGTGTTTGCTCTCTCCAGATAGAAGCCTGATCAACACTTATGGGAACTTTTACTTCCTAATCTTACAAGCTTTGACCTGCACAGCATAACAGGAATGCTATGCACATAACATAGGAATGTGTATACAAAAAATATATTCTGATGAATGATCTTTAAATTGTCACAAATAATTTCTAAGCAATGAAAGTGAGTGGGATACAGGGCTGGAGTTAAAAAACAAATTAAGCATTGGGAGATGGCGTTAACTTCTCATTGTTCAGATACATCCTATGTGAAAGATCTAAAAAACCCTTGAAGTAGTTGCCCCAAAATTTGTGGGAGAATCTCACTACTTCACACTAAAGTTCAAAAGTTGCAGAGCCCCAAAATTTTTTCATTGGTTTCAAAGCAGTCAAAATTCCTGCGATAAAGCATATTTAACATTGATTCTGTGGCTTCATATGCCACAAACCACATGATTTTTTAATTTGCAGGGAGAAGTTATAGAAGTGTTTCTCTTTGGAGATAGAGAGTTAATTCATAAGACAAAATGATGCTTTTAGAAAACATTTCTATTTATAAGAAGGAGTAAAAAATAAAACCAGAAACAACAAAACAACCTACAAACTACCTCAGACACTTGAGTACAGTGACCCTGCTGTTTCTGGATTTGTTACCTGGCACTGAACTCAGGTACAATTTCTTGGGCAGCTACTTGGTGTTACATTAGGATGACTCAATGATCAGCCTGAATTTGGGAACTGTGACCTCTGAGACTCTGTGACTCTGCTTTCTGATAGGAGCCATTCCATGAGTTCCACTGGTTTTACTTTGGTAACTCACCAGTGCTAAATTTACAGAGGAAAACCCTTAGGATTGCCTGGAACTCAGTGCCTTGAGTAATTGCCTTTTGTTATTGAAGATAATCCTTATAGTATCTCATCAGCCTCACAGAAGAAACCTAAAAGGCTAACATTTTTGCCTATTTTTTTCAATCCCTGTGTCTCACTGTGATCTCGGAAGTCCCCTCAGATATGTAATAGCAAATACTTGGGGTCTTTCAGGTGACAAAATGAATTTACATAGTCTAGGACTACTCCAAAATCATTCTTGCCTAGATCTTTACATGGCAAATAGCCATTGTCTTCTATAATTAATCAGGCAACAGTACTTGTTCCTATTTTAGATACAGTGTTTCTTCAGAAATAGCCTCAATTTTAAGACCGAGCAAAAAAATATTCTGCAATATTCAAATTACAGTATATCTTCTTTTGCATGTACCCATACACAAAAAAAATTGTTGAACATCTGTTTTGGTGATCCCTGATGACAACTGTCATAAAAAATCCATTAAACTGATTCCAGTAGTTTGCTGTGATGTTTCTAATACAATGTAGCTTAAAAAATATCCTATGTAATATTTCATGTTGTCCTATTTCAGGAAACTGAGATGAGTTGGATTAATCCCTTTATTTCCCCAGTTACATTTTATTGCCTCTGCTTTGTTTTAAAGAAGTGACCGTGATACAAAAGTAGGAGAATTTGTTGTTTACTCAGGTCTTTTGTCTTATAGTATCTTTTGTGAGAGCACAGTTTTTAGTGTTGTTATTGTCAACCAAAGAGATACTGACACTGTCAATAAAGATAGCTTTGCAGGCTCAGCACAGCCTGATTTACACCAGTGCTTCAGGCTTCTATTAAGAGCACTACAGTGTTACTTGTCTGTTTATGTTTGGCACACTATTATTATTTGCTTTATTTTCCTCTAGGCAAGGGGCCAAAACCCCACTATATTTCCTTATTACTTTGCATTTCTTAATGTATGCAGTCAAAAGGGAGGCAAAACCTCAAAAGAATCCACCTCTTTGGACTGAAGTTGAGCTTAAAGGTCAAATGGTCAATTATGTACCTACAAAAATCGGACAATTCTTCACTGCATCCACTTTCACCATGTCTGGAATCCTGCAGGGCCAACATACCCCACAGACTTAAAAAGCTAAGAAGTGTTCTGGGAGATTAGAATTTGTCTTCTTTAAAGGGAAGACAACCAAGAACGGGGACAGGAAAAGGAGTGGGCTTCAATGAGACATTAAATGATCCTTCATTTTTCCTCTCTTTATTCCAGAAACACTGTAATTTTTTTAAGAGCAGTAAAAATCATACAAAAATGTCTTGTAACAAAAGGGCAACTAAACGTGGATTTGACCCTGTATTTATGTAAACATGGAAATTATTTGAAAAAGAAGTGTTATGCTGCAGGTTTGTAAATCAGAATGTCAGATCATAGAATTTTGGACATCACTAGGGTAGAAGACAAGAATGTAAGCATGACAGTGGAAGCCTGTTCTCTGCTTAAGAATTTATAGTGCTTTACTTAATGTGATTTTAGATGTGCCAAGTAATGATGCTTCCAGCAATTTTCTCTTGGGAGACCATTCTATGGACTAATAATTATCACTCTGAGGCAAACTACCTCGTTGCTCATCCTTGCCATTGCCAACTGAATGCAATCTAGTAATGCACTTGAGCCAGCTCTGTGTTCTGTGCAAGTCCTCAAAGACACTCTTGATTTTTTAAAGTCCTCTTCTGTTTAGGCTCAAGTAGGAGACATTTCCAATATTTTACTTCTATTTCCCAGCATATGCTTTATTCACCATTTTCCAAGTCCTCTTAAGTGGCAATTGAACAGCCTACTCAGTTTAACTGAGTCACCAGCATGGATGATGCTCAGAATGTGCAGATGACTGTGTTAAAGCACACTGTGACTCCACAAAAAACATTGTATCTTGAGAAGTGGAAGAAATACCATCCATTTTAATAAGGGAGACTCTGCTTTGCACACTGTTGTACAGGTTTTTAAGCAAGATATTTCTTAAAATATATTGCTCTGTGAATTCACAGATATTCAATACCAGGAACAGCTAAAACACATTTTCATGGATACTTTGCTTGCAGAAGCATGTGATTTGTGTTTTGTCAACATCAAAGTGTTTGTGTCTGTATTTCTAGGTTAAGAAAAATAATTTGTTTAGTGAGTTAATCTTATATAATTTCTACTTAAGATTAGCAGGACCAATGTATTGTGGTGTTGCCATACTAACTTTCTCGGTGTCATAAATATTCTACATTATAAGAGTTATAAGCTTGGCAAGAATAATCTAATAGGTATATCTTGTTGTAATGAAATGTGTTTTACGTATTTGTCATAACAATAACCTATTAATAACTGAATCAGATCTCATTTTATTGCACCATCTTTTACATATCTTTTGAGCTACCACTATTTACGTGTATTTCGTATGCAGCCTGCCTTTAAAATTATATACAAATTTTAGAAATCCAGGTACAAATGAGGAAGTAAGGCAAATAATTCCTTTTAACATCAGATTGAAAAAAGAACAACAAAAATTAGGCAATTCTACAAGATATAAAACCTCATGCAATTTGTATATCACCTTAATGATGATATAAGCTTTGACAATGATCATACTGATCATGCTCTTAGCATTTTTTTTCTTGCTTTTCAGAACCGTGACATTTTTTTCCCACAAAGAGAAAAAATCTGTTGGGCTGCCAAGCCAAATGTGCTCCTGAAGCAACAACGGAAGATCAGTTTTGATGATAATGATCTGAAGGTTTTTTTGGCATTCATTTATACAAAATGTGTTGTGCAAACTCAGCCCCAGATTTTCATTATTTTTCTCACCACATAGAAAGCTACACTGATCTGCAATGAACTTTCCAGATTTATCAAACCACAGTAATTACCTCCCATGTACTTGAGTCTTTTGACGCACATTCTGTGGTCAGTTAATAAATTGTCAGTCAGGCTGTTTCACACTGGAATTGCTCAAGGATGGTAAGGAGAGGGCTCTACATCAATGGTTTCATTTCAAAGTACACTTAAATACCATCAAATCCACAATCAATGGCAATACACACACGTTTAATAAAGCTTTTAGCCTTTTAGCCATCAAGTCATCTGCCTTTGAAGAAATACTGCTCTTGGTTCAAACAGTGAAGAAGGGGATTGCAGACATCCTACAGGCTTGTATGCCTAGAATCTATAGGGAGTAGAGCCCTGGGAATCTCTTCACCTACTTCATGCCCTGTCAGGTAAAAAAAACCTAAGAAATGTAGTGACTACTATGTAAGAGCTATCCCATGAAACAATTTCAGTCAAGGCACAGTAAATTATGATGAGGAGAGAGATTAAACTGGGATCCAGTAACTCCTGCTGAGCATCCCCAGGAGAGCTACTGTGTAGCATGAAGTAGAATCTGAGACCCTTTTCCTTAAAGGGATGGAAAAAAATTATCACTACTCCTTCTGAACATAAACACCCTACCAACCAAGCCTATTCACAGAAGCAGCAGCAGCAAAACCAGAGTCACTTGTCCTATGCTTGGAGGAAGCCCTGCTGATGCAGCAAGATCTAGACTGACTCAGCAACTGAGGATGATGGAAGTGAAAGACAGAATACCTCCAACTGTGAGTAATCTGTATCTGCAGCCTAGGGAAAAAGCCAGGATATAAACTGAGTTTGGCCATGTGTGAACCATGACTACAAGAACTTATTCTTAGCTACAAAATAGTTGGAGAATCCCTGGCTGGCTGACATAACTGATGATGCACAGTTTTGGGCCAGGAAGAAGAATACTGCACAGGATGCTTTCGCCCTGACTACAGGAGCTTTAAGAAAATTCTGCATCATACGGATTTTGAACACTAGTGAAGCAAGTGCAGGGAATTGGAAGAATTACTGTGGAAGGAAAATGAATAAAACAGTAATGAGATACAAGGACATGGGCTTTAGGGCTAGATAGATGCTGGACGTAGATTTCTGAACTGACTTTGATTCCTGAGGGTATATAATATCAGCCATTAATCAGGAGCAGGCAAAGGATTTGAGTAGCTGGATTAGCAGAAAAATTTCCAAGCAATTAGTCCAAAAGCAACCAAGCCAACAGAAGCAGATTCTGAAGGCAAAAACTGTGCTTAATTCCAGGGGAGAGCCATGAAGATGTATAGGGGATTGGAGCTTCTCCCTGATGTGGAAAGGCTGAGGGAGCTGAGTCTCTTTAGTTTGAAGCAGAGGAGGTTGAGGGGTGACCTCATTAATGTTTATAAATATGCAAAGGGTGAGTGTCAGGAGGATGAAGCCAGGCTCTTTTCAGTGACTTCCAATGATGGGACTCAGGGTGATGGGTGCAGAATGGAACAAAGGGGGTTCCACAGAAATATAAGAAAGAACTATTTTACGGTGAGGGTTGCAGAACACTGGAACAGGCTGCCCAGAGAGGTTGTGGAGTCTCCTTCTATGGAGACATTTAGAACCCATCCAGATGCATTTCTGTGTGACCTGGTCTAGGTGTTCCTGCTTTGGCAGGTGGGTTGGACCAGATGATCTCTCAAGGTCCCTTCCAATCCCTGACATTCTTGAGAAAGAGACACTGTTGTTGAACAGCTACACAGCTGGCAAAGTAGTTCCACCACATGTAGATACGCTGAAGAAACAAGCCTCTACTTGAATCAAGATAAAAACTGCTACTGGTTGTTAGTCAATTAAATTAATCTTGTAGATATCTTAATTGTATTGGAATATGTCACATTTGCAGTGGAAATTGCAGCGGATTTTGGACACTGCTTTTTTTTCCCCTGGAGAATGTTTTTTCAAACCTTTTATGTTTCATTGTCAGAGATAAGAGAAAGCCTAGAATTGTGATCCAGAAATATCTTTTAGCAGGACAGTATGATCAAGAAGTCAAGGTAGTTCTGACTGCATTGCTTGTAGTCTCTAAATATTTAAAGGAACATCAACATATTTGCCCACTAGATCACTCAAAGGCAGGAATCCCTCTACAATTAGCATACATGTAAATACATGTACCTGGAACAAGAACTTGCCATCATTGGAGAAAGGGTCATTTTCTGGATAAGATCCATCTGACTTATTCAGACAGGATTGTAGGATGAAATACTTTGGTGGACTCAGCAGAAGGTCCTGAATTTCCTCTACAACTTCCCACTGGTAGAAAATGTACTAATTTCTGCACTCTACATTTGGAATGAGTGAAACATCCAAAGATGCAGGGGCTCAGCCAAAAAAGCTGGAGCAGCTGAGTCACTAACTGGAAAGCAGTTCTTGGAAGGGCAATTGGGACAGACTCATGGCAGGTTCTCAGAAATCTTCTGAGTTAAATGTGCTAGTGAGCAAAGAAAGACTAAGCTCTTGGCTTACACAATATTACAATCTAAACTAAGGAGTAATGAAACATTGATGACAGACAGGTGAACATTTGGATGTTGCCCTTTAAAAAGGGGATGTAGTTAACTGCAATGAAGGTTCTGATTTTAGGTTTTGAAAGTGTTGACATAAACTGTGGCAAACCTTCATCTTCAATTTGCATTGACAGAATCTAGAAGAAGGAGCCATCCCATTCCTTCCCTTTCTCCTTCTTTGCTCTTTAACTCTTGGCTGAAATACCAAATTGAAAAAAAAATACATTTAGTGAATGTTCAGGCATCAACATCCAATGTGGAAAAAAAATAAAAGCAACATGGGAATAAAACATAATCAAGTATTTTGGGCATGAATAGAGTACATTAACAAGAATATTCATGCAGCTAAGAAAGATAATCCCTAAAAAAACCTCAAGCAAATATTACTGAAAGTAGGTATAAACTTCTGCTTCATTGTCAGTTCAAGCTAACAGATGGAACATAAGGCAAAAAACTACAACTTAAGCAACATTTAACTGCTGAAGACTAATCTGGACAGGATAGATAAGCTTTAGTTAAAGCAATGTGAATCCTTCACTGACTTAGCTTCAGGAGCTAAGCTGTAACGTTAATTCACCTTATATGAATATGAACACTGTGTCGACAGACACTGCTTCCTGTGCTGAGTTGTAGATAATGCGCTTCATGCTTAGTGCCTATCTGCTTGGGAGAGGCAGCAAGGCACTATGTTAGCCAGGGATTTGGAGAAGGTACCAAAAAATCATTACCAAAGGTACTGAGATTAGCTGTTGCTAACTTTCAAAATCCAAATGTTCTCATTCTGTGCATTTTTTGACAATCTCTGTGAACAGTAAGATAACTATCAAATATTTCTTTGATCTAAATGTTGGCAGAAGATAACTTTAGAAAACTCCCACCAAGAGATGCCTGTGTTAGCTGGACATGACAGCATGAAGGCACTGATGTTATCCGAGTCTTGTGAGGATTAAGAACTGATGATGATGGTACAGCTTAAAATGTCACCTGCTCTTCTGGTTGCTGTGGGAAACTGAGTAGAAGTACCATAGAAACTAGAAATACATTATGTAAGAGAATCCCTTATGTCCTGTGACCATACCTCAGTGTTGATGGAAGAAAATGGTTTGGGAAGAGGCAGAGAGAAATGGCCACAATGTCTGAGTCACCAGCAAAGGCTGCAGAAGCCATAGAAAATAATTAACAAAGGAGAGGATTTATCCATAGTTATGTATGTGAGGACAGCAGAGTGGAAAGTACAGAAATCAAAGGGAACTACTTAGTTTCCACTCTAGACTTAATCCAGAAATTAAACCTGAACAAGAAAGCCTTGAGATGATAGCAGAGAGCAATAGCATCAAACTTGTCAATGTTTCCTCAAGTAAGGCCAGAGGGTGACAAGGAAGTTTGTCAATATTAAGAGTTAATTTTATCAGCAGCAGATAAGACAGATATTTTCTGAGACCACAGTATTAACAGTTCTGTGCAGACATTAGCAGGTCTTTTGTAACAACTTTTCTATTTTCCTCTTGCTCAGTCTTAAAAATGGTTAACATCATGCGATGCCTGTTATCCTACAGAAGCATCCATAGGATACCAGTAGGCAGGTGGGCAAAAAGAGATCAGCAGCTGCGAATAAATGTCTTATTCATAAGTTAAGGAGAAGAATTACCTTCACTTACAGGTATGGTACCAATGACAAGGACCTCTCAATCCTAAATCAATTAGTCAGAAACAATTGATTTATTGGTTTCTTTTTCAATTCCAGTTCAACAACTTATCTCGAGTCATGGCTGTTATCTATAACACGGTGATAAGAGCCCTCTTCAGACACCATCAGTAGCTTTGCAAGAGTGTCCCGCCAGTGCTATTAGTAGTAAGCATGACTCTTCAAGCAATATTTTGCCTTGGAGAAATGGGACACATAATGAGATTTCATTTCTGTTTTAATGAGATGCTAACATGGCCATGCCATGTATCTGCATCATGAATAAAATTATTTGTATCTTGAGCAAAAACTACACACCTCTCCTTCTCCAGGTCAGTGTATTTAATATGGGATATTATTTATGGGATAGAAAGAGTCAAAATCATGTTCCACTCTCACTTGAAACTGTAATTAACAATGCACATCCAGGGTACGCAGTGCATGTGAATAGGGAACAATTAATGACAGTAACACCTGATGCCAATTGAAGCTGGCTTACAATGTTCCAATAACTAGATTTTCAGATGATTTATTTTATTTAGAGTACCGGGGACAGGGTTTGGGATACTTTTTTTTCTCTGTTCTTTTTCAGTGATTACTGTGAAAGAGGATATCATAAGCTCATCATGGACAAAAACCACTTACCATTCATATTACTTTTAGACTGAGAAAAAACTGTCAACTGCCCATCCAATTTTTATTATGTTGACATTTTCCACCTGTTGAATTCTCATAAAGACAAGCATAAAGACACCACAACATATGTAAGTGCAAACAGGCTTTCAGCCAGCCAGATAAACTGCAGGAAAATTATTTCTACGAACTAAGCAATTACATGTGCTTGATACTTCGATAATACTGAACAGACACCATTTGACAAAATCAGCAAAACAGAACATCAGACTCTTATCAGCTGCTTTGAGACTCCTGTTTCTGAAATCTTACTACTAAGGACCCCACTTCTATTTACTGTCCAGAAGGTGATAAAGGGATAGTGTTAGAATCGGTAGCCTGTCCTGTTTCACTGTCTGCAGAAAGACTCAGGAAGTTGTGGATAAAATAGACTAATGTAGGGATAGGAGCCTGCAGTGACACAGAGAGGAGGCAATCAAGCATTGGTTGGTGGAAGCTGCTTAAAATCCTTGCCCTAGTCTTGCCTCCTTTGGGATGGTGTTTGGTCTTACTACCAGACAGCTACTTCTGAAGTCCTGTCTATCAGAAAAACAAATGCTGCCCTCGAATTGAGCAGTAAAAGGACAACCATACTCCTTACAATCACTACTTTCACAGATCCATCAAAAAACATGGGTTTTGTTTTTTGCTTTTTTTTTAAAATAAGTGGAAAGGGCCCTTCCCCCTCTGATATGATTACTTATTGATGAGAAGTAAGCAGCACTGCTCTCATAGCAAATAAATGTGACTAAGGGCTACCAGGATCTCTATGATTAATACCTCCAGCCACCAGATAGACACAGATGGTTGGCCAGAGGCTTGGTTAAAGCCTTGTCATCATTAAGTCATGGGGATATTTGAAACCCTGTGGGGATATGAAAAGTGACACTATCGTGTGAACACTGCTTCTGAAGAGCAATCTGTCCTTGAGAAGAGGTCCTTGTAGACATCTCAGGCGATAACAAATTGGACCCAGCCATTAGATTCTTACTTAATTCCTTGTGTGTAAGAAACAAGGTTGTTAACGGTTAATGTTCTCTTTCCCCCTTCCTCTTTATTCCGTCCTTCCAAAATACAGAGATGTGCTTATTTTCTTGAGCACAAGGTGGCAGGATTCAACTTTAATTTAAAGCAAGTAACAGTGCTCGAAACAGGTAAGGTAATAGGGCTCCATTACCCAGGAACTGAAAATCAGTTATGATGCAGTTGCTAGATAAATCTGCAAATAGGTAGAACACTGAACTAAATCCAGGCTAGGATGCTCAGAGAGTGAGTTGTGTGAGAGGAAATTCAGATGAGGGCTGTGTGGAAGCAGATTTTTGTTAGTGAGAGAGAAGATGTAGGAGCTCAGGCAAGTTATTGTCAGACTACTTGTTAGTCCAGCAGATGTTGGAGATTCTGGGCTACAGTGCATCTGCTACTCTGTCCACAGTTCTAGGATGAATGTGAGGAAATCTACCTAGGGAATTTTTTCTGTAACATAAAAAGTACCTGATAAAATCAGAAGTTCTCACAAGTTGTCCAAGCTCTACCTCTTGTAACTGCTAAAATTGCCTAAACCGTAAGGAAAATTTAAGCTGTTTATTTCTACACAGCTATGGTGTTGGTGTGCAAGACTGGTCTTTACATTTGCACACTTTTGGATGGCACAGAATATCCTTGTACATACACAGATCATGTGGCACTTATCTTTTCCCAGTTTCTCTTATTTCCACACATAAATTACAGTGCTCTCACAGGCATTGTTTGAGTTTTTAGATCCCACCTCTTCCCCAGCAAACCACTTTCACACCTTCTCAGATATTTACAATAAATTCTATGCTATGATAGAGAGATATGAGATGTATGAGTAGAAGTTTCAGGGTAATAAAACTCAATTACAAGGAAATGTTACATATTTCAACATTTTCAGGTTTTGCTTCTTAGACTGATGTGTTCTTACAACTTTCTCTATGCTAGTGCAAAAAAATGGGCAAAGAAATGCCTATTGCAAGGGACCAGAATCTCTGGGAGGTCGTTAGCTGGTTTTCACCTGACCTGCTCTGAGAAGGCTCAGATACTCAGGATTCAAACATGAATCTCCCTTGCTGTAAATCAAATGCATTGTTTCCTGTCCTATTCTATAGACAGGAAAAAAATTAATTGCCTGTCCCTTTGCATACCGATTTGCATATTTCAGGAGTATTATTACATTTTTTTCCAGACTTTTATGCATTGAAAGATGCCAATTCTTTCAATCTTGCCTTAAAGTTATCTTTCCTAGCCCTCTGATTCCCTCTATAGCTTTCTTATGTTTTCCAGTGTTTTATGCAGAATTGGCCAGAGAACAGTGATGCAGGTTTTGCAGCAACTTACAGGGTTTTGAAACCTTGCTTCTGTCCTGCTTGAGAGACCTTTCTCAAATATTTTTGTAAACAGAAATGTATTGCAAATTAAGCTATTAATTGTTGTCTCTCTTTTTCTCTTAGTACCTTTCCTTCAAATCCTTCAATAATCCCCAATTATTTTGCCTCTACAAAACTGCTACATGAAATTTTTATCCTGCTTGCCATACCTCTATAAATATTTTTGTTTAGAGAAGAATTTTATTGCAAAGCTATTAGTTTTCCGATTTTGTATTACGAGAAGGTAATATGTATTGCTCTTGAATAATATTGTCTTACAGTCCTGACACATTTTAATGCTGCTTCACATGCCTATGCTATTCCTTGAGATGCTCTTGATCTTCCCTGTTTTATTTACAATGGACAAAGTGCTGAACTTGGTAAGGGTAAGATATATTCTGAGTAGAAGAAACATATATATATAGCAGTTTCACTTACATTTCAAATATATTATGTTTAAACAATTGATAATATTTTCAGTTATGTCTCTTTATCTAGTCTTTGCTCATTGCTTTAAAAGGAGATATAAATCAATGTTTCAGCTAGGTATGGATATGACTTCCTTAGTAAGATGGTCTCTGAAAGCAAAAACAATCCTGCCTGTGACTATGCCAGGCACACAGTCGGAACTGGATTTTTCTGTAGCCTGAGCAAATGCAGAAAGAATGGAGTGTGCTTTCAATTAATAAGTGCCACGTTAAATTAGAACACTTTCTAAGAGGGTATTGACTACTTGTTCTGTACCTTTGTAACAAAAATCTGTAACTTTTCTTTCTTTAATTCACCCTGACTTAGTAATTTCAAAATACTCTGCTCAGGTAATTGAATAAGCAAGGACTGTCACCATCTTTCAAGTTAACGATACAGAGAAAGCGAACCGCTTGCCAACACGAAGCAAGGACTCCCTGTCATTTACCAGGACTGGAGGAACATTGTCTCAGCAACAGCAAAGGAAAAACAAAGTTCTTCGTCCCAGGTTCCAGATCAGTTGCTCTTTACACCTGCGGAGATACGATACACGAATCTGAGCCAGACCTACTTCTACCGCCACACAATGGCAGCGCCTTACCCCGTGCCCAACCCAAATGGGGCTCCGTCCTGATCCGTAGTGCTCCCAAGGGTTAATCAGCGCACCGCACTAATTGCGGCTGGTCGCCCCCGACGGTCCGGACGCGGACATCCCCCCGCGCGGTGTATGGCGCCGGCGGGACGCGCGGTGGCGCCGGCGGAGCGCCCAATGATGGGCACTGCAGCGGGTTCAGCGCACCGATATCGCTGCGGAAAAACCCGCACCCGCGGCGGGTTATGGCTGGTGGGGAAACGCAAAGCATTCCCTGCTGTCGAATTGTTAAGGAAACGGCAAGACATTGTGGGGAAATAATGAGGCGTTTCAGAGTCGCTCATCCGTCGTCTGCCGGGTGCCTAGGGTAAACATCCCCATTTGTCACTTGTGGCGAGATCCCGCCCTGGCGGGGATGCCCAGTGACCCTCGGCAAGGTGGACAGCCCGCACACACAGAGGGCCGTTCCCCGTCCCTCAGGGCGCGCGGCTACGAGTGAATATGCGTGCGGTGCGTGCATGTGTGTGTGATGTGCGTGAGCGTCTGAAGGCTCAGTATCAAACTGACTACCGGTATCTCCTCCTTGGCACCCTCCCTTCTCTCCCCCTTCCTCTCTCCTCCCCCCTTCCCCCCCCTTTTTTTTTTTTGTTTTCAGGCTCATTTTGTGGGGTTTCTTCCCCTC
>VZTY01023722.1:91288-171283 GCA_013400935.1 Turnix velox | reverse complement strand
CCGCGCCGTGCCGACGGCCCCGTTCTCGCCCTTCTCCGCCCCGGTCTCGCCGCAGCGCCCGGCTCCGGGCTCTGCTCCCCGCACAGCCCTCCCCCTCCTCCCCGCCCGGCTGCGGCGGCGGCGCGCCCATGTGAGCCCCGGCGGCGGGGTGCACGCCCGAGGCGCGGAAGGCTGCGGAGCCAACGGGAGCTAGGCGAAGGCCGTTGGGACAGCGGTGGAGTGAGTAGGGGCGGCCATGGTGTCCTGTCTGCGGAGGCCGGGCCCGGGCATGACGGGGCTGTGGGGCTTGTTCTGGCTGGTGCTGGGCTGCTGGCGGGGCGCACTGGGGTGCCCCGCGTCCTGCCGCTGCAGCTCCTGGAGAATCTGGTGTGCGGACCCGGCACCGGGTATCTCCTCCTTCCCCGTGCCGCAGCGGAGCACCGAGGGCGACAATGTCACTGAGATGTGAGTATTGACCGGGTGGCGGGACGGAGCGGGAACAGAGAGACGATGGGAGGGGGTGGCGGGCGAACTTGCCCCGCGGCGGAGGGCGCTTGCCGGCTGGCAGATGGGGCGGCTGGCAGCTTGAACGCCCGGAGTACTTTAATTTGAAGGCGACTTTCCTGAGATGCTCCGCTTGGTCAATTCGGTGATGAATCCTAATTGCCCGCGGTGCAGTTCTCCAGGGAGCGGGCGGGAGCCCCACAGAGCCGACCCCAGCCTCTGCCGCTGCCCAGTGCCGCGGAACTCCCAGACACCCCCTTCCTGCCGCTGCAGCGAATCTGGAAAGGGTGGTAGTGGGGTTCATTATATTTATTGTTCTGCTTCTCCTTCAGTTTCTTCACGCGAACTGAGACTTTTGCTGGGTAGCCACCTCCCCTCTGTCCCTTTCAATCTTTCCTGTACTCGTTCTATTAAAAAAGCCCAAAACGGCAAAAAGGAAGTGGTACACTAGATTCTGGTGGAACGGATCACAAACTATGTTCCCTGCCCTGATCATAGGCACGCCAGTCTGATTTACCCTTTTCAGTAAGGTGGCTGTAAGGAGAAAATACGAAGTCTGCAGAGGAATGAGCCTTGTGCTGCCTCTCAGCGATTGCTGGAAGATTAGGAAACCATCATTAATAGTGGGGAAAGTGCAAAAAGATGGGGATTTTTTCCCCTCTCATACCCATGCATTTCTTCCATCCTCGTTTGCCTGCAGAAAATATTCAGCGAGGCAGTTTTGTAGCTTTTTGTATTCAGTCCAGGATAATTTCACAGCTATATGACATCCGCATACATTTCCTGAGAAAAGCTGCCAAGGCTTGCTCTGAGCAAAAAATTTTGGGTACTGGACTTGCAGATGAGAGGTCTAGGGCAAAAAATACACCTTCTAAAGCAGTTTTGTCCATTTCTGTATTTCTCAGATCCTGATGTTTTGGGATTATTTCCTATGGCATCTTTAGTGTAAAAGATACTCAGTTATTTTCCACAAAATCTGTACATGCATTCTCCACCCTTCTCAGATTCTTGTAGCAACAATGTGGAAATACTGTGAAATATTTCAGATTATTTTAGAATTAATTTTAGCATTTGGAGTACCTTTCTACGGTTTGTGGAGGTCAATTTGCTGCATTGTCCTTCATGTGTATGGGAAAATATCTGGAGATGTTAATTTCTACCACTCTGATGCGGCCTACCTTTGGTGGCTTTTTAGGACCTATGGAAAACAAAAAAGTCTTTTCAAGTTAATACAGCAGTTATTATTTCAGATGTTTGTTTAATATTCTGTGGATTACTTCATTAAAAAAAGAAATTGCTTTGAGCTGTGCATCTCTGCTCATTTTCTTGGGCTTTGCTAGCTGAATTATCCAATGCTTTCAATTTTGAGGTAATAGAGTAGTCCCCCCCTAGAATTTAGAAGGCCAAAGGAGAAAACATGTATGTAAATATGTATTCCAGCCAAGATCAATTAAACCACATGTAATTCTTCTTCACTGATGCTTTGGGTTTTCATTTTCCTATGTTTTTGGAGCAACACTGGCTTTACAGTTCTTTTCAGTTTTTACTGTATCATTGTGTGACATTGCATGTTGTTGTGTTCGGCAATCTAAAAATAATTTCGAGTCACGGATTTCTCAGGAGATGCTGTTAGACGTATTTATGATTGCCTTTTCATGCATACTTTTAACAAAAAACACTGAGCCCCTTTAATTAGTTTATGGGCATAAATTAAAAATTGGGCTTCAGTAGATGTCATGTTACTTCATGTTTCATTCTGGGAGCTCAGTAAACAGTAGTTATGTAGGGAAGCTGTTCTAATATGGTAGATACAGACTGTAGAAACACTTTTTAACACCGCAGCTTATTCTAGCTAAGGAACAGACTGGGACACTGAATTTTACTTGGGAAATTGCAGGCCTGATTTTTGTTTTATGCTATCTATAAAACAACTGCTGTTGGTCTCTGGTGGAATGATGGTATATACGAGAGTAAGATGAGCACAAGACAATTTATTCCCCTGAATTTCCAGAGTGTCTGTTGAAACTAATCCTACATTCGTTGTAAGTATTTTTCCCCTGACAGGAATGGATCTCCTTAGTCATAAGCAGCAGCAGTTGTTGGTGCCAGGGGCACATGGGCTGAGTCAAGGTCCTGACCTTGGTCTTGTGCACTTGAAGTGCAGGAGTAAGCACACAATTTGGGTGGGCATGTGGAAACTGAGATGGTTCAGAGGGTGGCTACAGACCAGGTGGATGGCAGGTTGTGAGTGAGCAGAGAGGGTGATGTAGCGAGGTGGGAGACAAAACTGGGATGGTTGGTGCTGGTGGGAAGAACAATAGCTGTGGTCCCATACATTGGGCAGCCTACACCTCTTGATAGCCTGGTCCTTGGCTCTGCTTTGGGCTGTATGTAAATTGTAGTGTAGAGCTTAATAAACCTTCTTCTCCCAGTCTGGCTATTTCTTGATTCCCGGCTAGGTGTCCCCTCCAAAGCTAATGAGAGCAGAAGAGGGACACAGTGCACTTCTCCATCAGCTTTGTGCTGAAATGGTGTGAGAGGGCGTAAGAGTGTTTATGCCTGCTGCTTTTCTTAATCACCTTCCTCACTCTGTTTCCTTGTTGTTTATGTGTATTTTTCTACTAAGGTGAATAAAAGACATTTTGAAAATTCTCTGTCCATAACAAGATTTTGTGTTTGTCTGATTGGTTAGGTTGCTAATGTGCTAACATGGGCTGGTCTTTATCTGAAAAGCATGTACCAGTTTGATGTACTAAGATACTAGGAGATAAACTGAACTCCAGAGTGTGATCTTGCATTAAAATCATGATCTTAGTCCTTGAAGCTCACATTAGGAATGAAGGACCGAGAATGATGAGAGCAAAATGAACACACGGGTGTTGTTAAATCCATGCATTGCAGAACACAATAGCAAGTAATTTGTCACTGGTGAGATTACCTGAGCAAAATTAGTAATGGGATAGTGAATGAATAATTTTTAAAGTTTTCAGGACTTTTGTAGAAGGATTTGTCTAATATTTTCTTAGTAAGTAAAATGTATTGTTAATATACTTCATTGTGCATGACTCTTCAAAGACTCTGATTTCAAAGTGTCTTCTTGCAGTGCAAGTATATTCCTGGCCTAGTTTCACAGTTTTGGTATCAAGTCATTAATATGTTGACTTATGATTATTCAGGTGAATGGGGTTTGAAATTAATTGATGTATTTTAGGAAAAACTGCTTGTCAGCAGAATTGTAGGCGACTTTTAAGATCTTGCCTATTAAAAGAGAGGTGATTGTGTATTGTGTACATTCAAAACCACAAAATAAATTTCTAATGCAGTTAGATAAAGCACTCAAGAATTGTTAATAAATAAGGCAGGATAAGTTATTTATAGAGTAAATTATTAACAAGTCATGTGAGCTTGTGCTAAAAAAAATCTATGTTTTAATTCATATGAAGCTCAGAGCTGTCGGTATTTGTAGTCTCTTTCATTTCAAATTTCTAGATTGTTGTAGAATTCATATATATGATAAAACTGACAGCAGGTCTCTTCATTCTCCCCACATCTTTCATCCTCAGAATAACTTACGTCAATGCAGTATTGCATGGCTTGACTGGATTGAAAAGTTACTTCTGGTGACTTGGAACTGTACAATAAAACATGGGGTATCAGGCTACAAATTACTAAAGGGCTTTTGGACAGTGCCTTTTATGAATTTGACCCCTTTTTAAAAGTCTGGATAATTGATTCAGGGGCATTGAAAGCAAGCAATATGAAAGTCAGTTTTTTTAATTTCTAAACTCTAAAATGACTCCATATATCACAAAACCTTGGGTTTTGCATATACTGGCATTCTTTTGCCTAGCTTGTTTTAGTCCTTTTCTTCCTGCTTGATGGGGACTGCTGGGCCACCTCAGGCTTTCCACAGGGGCAGTCTCTGGCTCATGCTGGAAGAGGGCTGCTTCGGGCAGGGTTAGGCTGGCACAATCCCCCTTCTCTCTCTGGGTTCCTGGTCACTCAAGAGTTTTAAGACAGGTTTGGGATTTAGATGCTAAAAGGAAAGCCATTTGTGTGAATTCAGGGATTTGGTCTTGAATGCGTTGCTTTCAAGCTTCTGCTTCTTTCCATACTAATGAGAAGTGAGAGGGCCCAGCAGTCCAGCCTGTGATATCTTTAGGATCGTGTTTTCCAGATTTCTCAGGTTCTATTTTTTCTTCATTATTTTTATGCTGACAGTGTAAAGGAGAAAGCAGCTTAGCAGGATTCTAGATCCCAAATCATTGTAAAGCAAGAGCTTTTACATAACTAAGCCTTATTTTTCCATTTTAGATTTTGTTTTAAAGTATGAGTGACACTCCCACTCCTCAGAAGCCCCCCCGCTCCTTTTGGATTGCAGTTCTCTCTCTTTTCTGTCATCTGTTACTGCAAGAATGTGTAGCAATATGTCATTGAAGGTGGCCACTCAAATATCCTTGCCCAAGGATTACTGTTTGGTAAGGAAGTGTAGGAAAAGAGGAAAAACAGAGAGCTCTAAAATCTCAGTGCTTTGTTGATGTTAAATGTATATTTGGTTTGTTACATATGATAAACCTGCCTTTGAGAACTATCCTTTAATGGATGGAACACTGATAGTATAAATTCATTAATTTACTTGCATTTCAGATGCAGAAATAAGTTCATCCTTATTTGAAAGCCAAATGCCTCAACTGCCTGGGATGTCAATATGCTCTTTTAGTGGATGCTGTTTTTGTTTGCTAAGATCTTATAATCCAAATATATGTAGGCACATAGCTGCTATTAAAATCAAATATAACCAGGATGCTCCTTAATTGTAAGCCTTTATTTCCATCAACTGCATAAAGCAAGCCAAACCACTCCCCCTCCTGAGATATGAATATAGAGATCCTCTGGTAGGAGGATGGAGCCATGCTCTTCTCAGTGACATCCAATGGTAGGACAGAGGGCAGTGAGTGCAAGCTGTAACACAGGAGGTTGCACAGAAAAGCAGGAAAAAAGTTCTTCATGATGAGGGTGACAGAACAGTGGCACAGGTTGTCCAGGGAGGTTGTGGGGTCTCTTTCTCTGAGGACATTCAAACCTTGCCTGGACGTGTTCTTGTGTGACCCGATCTGGGTGTTCCTGCTCTGACATGGGGATTGGACTAGATGATCTTTTGAGGTCCCTTCCAATCCCTGATTTTCTGTGTCTGTGTTTGTGTTTGTGTTTCTTAACGCATTATCCTAGTAATAAATATTATTAACGATAACATTGTACACTCATATTGGACTTACAGGAAAGGAGTCATGCCATGGAAATTCTGTTTTCCTGTGAATATGCAGAGTTTGTTATTTTCCCAGACCTGCATATATGTTGGTCATCAACAGAAGTCATAGCTGAAACTTAAATATGTTTACAGTATTTATGTATATATAATGTATCCTTTTTTTTCTAGCTTGTGCTATCATTTGTAGGATACCTTCTTGAAGATCAAATTGCAGGTCAATATTCTTTAGATCCCAGACAAGGCCTGAAGGAATGTGTAGGGATTTTTTTTTGCAGAAGTAAGTGCCCTGGTTTGAGGTAAAATAGGGTAAATTTTTTAGTTTGTAACTTCACTTTTCAGCTAGGCCTCTTCTTGTCAGACTGAACTCTGAAATTAACTGCACATTGCTCAGAAACTGTTTGCTGTCAGACTAATAGGACCTGATTATACCAGAGAATGGTATGCAAGAAGCTCTTAATTCATTATCAAGGTCAGAAAGTTTGTCATCTGCCCCGCTTTGGGGCTGGAAGTGGAAAGACATAGAGGAGTCCCACTTGCAAGGAGGAGCAGACAGGGCAGGTGACCCAGAATTGACCAACAGGAGTATTCCATCCCATGTGCCCCATGCTCAGTATAAAACGTGAGGGATCAAAGGGTCAGCCCCTCTTCACTCCAACATCTAGGAAAGACTCTGCCTGTCTATCTGCCTTTGACCCCGATGTGAGCACTCCTGATTCCAGATCTGGCATCCAGCTCCTGAATGAACTGGTCGCAACCTGGGACTCTCCCTATGTCTGCTGGGGACATGGTCAACATCCTGGGAGCTTGATATGGTTTTGTATACATTGTATACCTTTCTATCTTTTCCTTTTAATTTTATCTATTATTTCATTATCTATTAAAGTAGTTTGGAAATTTTGTAAACTCACGAATCTCCTCATTCCTTCTCTCTAAAGAGAGAAGAGGAGGGGCCATCTGTCATTTACCGGGTGGGGGGGGTTGGACCTAAACGAGGACAGTAAGACAAAATGGAACAAGACAAAGTGGAACAAGGTGTACCCTAGGCATTTTCAGAAGTAATTCAGGAGATCATAATCTCTGAATGGCGTGATTTCAACCAACCTTTTGCTAATCAGCCTGCTGGTCATGATCCAGTAAGGTAGTCACATGCTTTTTATTTCAAGGGGAAGCAGAGGCTGAGTTTCTAAACTTATTGAAGTCAGTGACAAAACTGGGTAGAATTAGCTTCTGACAAGAGTAGATGAGTTGACAGGTGCATGCAAAAGATGCTAAGAACTTGTATTGAAGGATTTTACTGTGTGTTTTAAGTTTGGAAGACAACAAGCTTGTTGCCCCATTATTTGCTATTTTTTCTTGTTGCTTTTCTTGGATCTCAAGTGTTTTCCTACTGTGTGAATACAAAAAAGCTGTGAAATGGCTCCCTATGGAAGAGTCTGCTGATAGAGCTCTAGTTTGGGCTATTGTTCCCCTTGGTATGACAGCTGAACCGAAAAAAAAGTTACAATTTTATATTTAAACAGAATTATTTTTACCTTTTCTTATTCCCTAACCATACATGTAAAAATAATTATTCAGCAGTTATCTTGTGATTCAGGAATGTACCACATTGCACAGTCAGATGTAGTATTCCATATGAAAAGTATGTTGGATGTGAATTTTCCCATTCTTTTGCAGCAGCTCTCTGATTTTCTGAATGATGGACAGCACAGCAAGCACATGCAGATAGCTTGTGTGCACACCTGGACATGTCAGTCTTAACTGGGCATGAACTGGGAGATTTTTCTCAGCATGTGCTGTGATTGTCATGCACTGGATGCTCCAGACATGTCTGGGACTGTCCCAGGCCTTGAGATTTAAAATCTGGCAGTTCCCTACCAGTCAACAGTGTAGTGAGGGCACTTACCTGGATACTCTACTTGCAGTTGAGAGCCAGCTTCTTTAGTGGAAATTATTCAGGAAGCTAAAATAGATTCCTACTGCAAATTACTCAATGGAGATATCCAATTCTCTCTCTACTGAGCATAAGAAAGCCTTGGGGAGTTAGTTCACTGGGGTGAGTGGAAAAAACAAGACCTTCCTTTTAGTGATCAGGGTCATGCTGTGGAGTAAGATGTCTTTGTGGTCCTAGATGGACCATGCTGCTTTGCTTGAAGCAGACCATGGGTCTGAACATAGGTCTTACATGTCAGCATCCTAACTATTGTGCTGTATGGTGTACAGATGTGGGCTTGACTCTGTTCTTCCTGTCTAGTTGCTTTACTTGGCATGGAGTATTAAAATCTGCTTTTGGGTCAGAGAGCAGGACAGCCTGTTTTTCTAAATGACTGTGACACTTATTTGTGTAGTGAGACAGCTGGGTCTGGCTGTTTCTCCTCTGAGTGTTCAGTTCCTGCAGAAATGACAATGGCACAATCAGGTAATGTTGAGAATGCCCTCCCTGAGGCTTCTTTATAGTATGGTATCTTCTGACACTTGGGTTGCGTTCCCTTTGGGTGAGAAAGAATTGTAGCTCGTGCTGGTGTATTATTTCCAGCACTTTTTCCAAAATTGTGGTCTTCTTCTACCTCGTACAGACATCTCTTTTAAAATATACTTCTTTAAAACAATGCATGTGTTTGGTTAATATGAGTGTAGTTCAGGAAGGTGAAATTCTTTCCTTCTTCCACCTTCTCCCCACATATTAAGCTCCTCTTCTCTCTTTCAGTCTGACCTCGTCCTAAATTTTAGGAACAGCTTTTCAGACACATTATGTGTACTGTGATCCTCACACTGTGATACTCACCTGGTGAACAAGTGCACTGTATCCTCCTGCTGGGAGCTGTTAACATGGTTTTCATGGGACTATCTATGTAAACTACTTAGGCATATGCTGAAGTATTTTACTGTTAAGAGTGGTAGCAACAGTATCTTTTGAATACTGAGTACTGCATGCAGTATTTTAAACTTTCCAAGTAAGATTCAAATAGATTTACAAACATTTTGAATTGGCACAAATCCACACATGTTGTCAAGGCACTTAAATATTAAAATGCTAGTGCTGGATATTACTACTTCTCTAGACAGCACTCCAGGTACCAGACCATGTTTGTATGTGGTGACTGTTGTGTTGCTTGAAGCCTCTGCCATTTGAGGGATGCAGACTTAGGTGGCGCAGCTGCAGAAATAGATACCACATGTTCTGCAGGTGGTCGTGAATGGAAGAATGACTGTCAAGCTTCCCTGCTCTGAACATTTCTCCCAACTCTCCGTGACTTTCCTGTTTGCAGGGATAATCATTCCTTCTGTTTGCTTGGTCTGGTTGTATGCATAGTTTCTGCCTGCTGCAGAGTCCTTCTCTGCATTCTTATAACCTCCTATGCATGGTTCAACTTAAAGCAGTTTTGCTTCTCCCAGTGAGTATCTAAAAAAAAAGGTTTAGGAGGTGATAGTCCTAATGGAGGTATCATGGAAATGTCTGGATAATTTAAGGTGAATACTTCACCTTCACTATGGCTACCCTGGGGCAAAGGGAGTGCCACAAAGGTTTGTAGGTTGGAGGGGTGCTGAAAGGCATGTGCAGTGGTGTGAAGTGGTCATGAGGACAGTAAAGAGAAACAGGCTGGCAAATGGGAAAAATATGAGTACTCATAAGCAGTGGCAGGGCCAAAAGCTGTAAAGCTAAATTAAGAATGCTGTGAAAGTAGTGGTGGGTAAGGAAAATGAAATTTTGCAGTAATACTGAAGAATTATGAAGACTAGTTCAGCAAAAGATACCACTGACAGAGGTGGATGGAGAGTAAAAGTTTCATTTGAGGAATCATTGAGAACATGATTTAAGATTTGAAATGACATTAAAATGAAAAATTAATCTTGCATTTCCCAAACTATAACTATAAAGGCATCCATGAGTAAGTTTTCAAGTGAAGTAAATTGTGGTTTTGTCTGGGATGGACTTTTTTTTGATAGCAGCTGGTGTAGTTGTATGTTTTGGACATGCGATGAGGATAGTATGATAGCGCACTGGTGTTTTTAATTGTTGCTAAGCAATCAAGTCCTTTTCTGCTTCTCATACCACCCTGCCAATGTGTGGTCTGTGAAGACACAAGAAACTGTGAGGAGACAGAATTGGGAAAGTTGACCCCAGCTGACCAAAGAGATATTCCATGCCATATGACATGGTCAGCATATAAATCTGGGGAGGAGGAAGGAAGAAGGCTGCATTTAGGGTAATGGAATTTGTCTTCTCAAATAACCATTATGTGTGATGGGGCCCTGCTTTCCTGGGAATGGCTGAACACTTGCTGATGGGAAACAGTGGATTAATACCCAGTTTTGCTTTGCTTGAGTGCATGGCTTTTGCTTTATCTATCAAAATGTCTTTATCTGAACTCATGAGTCTTTTTCTGCACTTTATTATTTTGATTATTCTTTCGCATTGTGAGAGAGAATTTCCCCAAAATCAATCTGGACATGTACAGGAACATGTAAAGTTAAGAAAGTGGTGGCAGCAATATGACAGTCAGCATAAGTATTAGAAATACTCTGCATACTGACAAATGTGCAGAAAGTGTAATAAACACATCATGATGTTAATATATGCAGTACAAGTAAGAAACTACTCACGTTAAGTGAACAACAGGATTCTCCAAGTGAAGAGAAAGTTCTTTTCTTAGGAATGCAAATGGAAAAAACTATAAATTCAAAAGATGGCCAAATTAAAATGAGGAGAAATGGACTGTACAAGAGCGAGAATGGAAACAAATGTGATAGAAGAAAGTGGCATAGGGAACTGTCAAGTACACACAAATGTGGAAGAGTGCCTCTGAAAGGCTTTAGCAAAGGAGCAATTTTAATGCTGTTGAAATGCTCCCTGAAAAATGCTTAGGATAGGTATTAATAGGAACACTGATCTTGACATACAGAAGGAGATAACCCGTTCTGGGAGTAGGAGAGTGCAGTAAGCTTCTACAGAGTCAATATGAAGGAAAGTCAAAAAGAGCACCTGTAACCCTTTTTGCTTCAGTAGCATAACATGAAGATATATTCATGTATGTGTTCACAAAAATACCAGATAGTGCTTGCAGGAGACACAGATTCGTGGGTCTGGGCTGCACAAGATGTTTTACAGGTCTTGTGGAGGAGATTAGGAAGTAAATTGTGAACCATGGTAGTAGATGACATCATTTGAAGAATGAAAAACATCTACCAATTGGGTTCTCCATGAAATAATTATATGAAAAAAGGGTAGGGATTATGACCATATGTAGGTTCTCAAGACTTAAATAAAAACAGGAGAAGGAAAATTTTTACAGGCTTATAGAAAGTGGAATATTGTTCGAGATGTCAGGAGTCAAATTATTCAGCAAATTTAATGCATTAACAGGATATGGAGGGATTTTCCTGCATAGATGGCTTCAAGTTTTGCAGCTTTACTCCATCACTTGGAAGTACTACATTTTGTTCTGTATTTGGAGTAGATAGAACAGAGTGTGTGACATTCCAAGAGCCGGTAATTTAAAACTGAATAAAGCCAAGTATTAATATCAAGCAGTGGAAATAATGTAGGGGGATCAGGAAATACTGAACATGTCAAAACCTGGAGATAGGAAAAAGACTTAAAATTCTGTGAAGCATGCTGATTTGTGTCAACGAGTGCTTATCTAGCTGTGAAGCACATGCAGCTTCCACTGAGTCCCTGCCAGAGCATGGATGCCTGTGAAGAATTCAAAGGTTTTGACATCAACTGAGATGCTTTAGTATTTTGATTCACTGATGGGCCTAAAAGGATGCATATACAGTATGGTTATTGTGCTGTTAAAGAACCGATACTTTGCCATTCTTATTTGCATCAAGGCCAGTGACAGCTACAGAGATAATGTATGCAAATGTTGAAAAAGAGAGTGGTTGTGTTACTAGTCTTTGAAAAGTCACTGCATTAGGTGATTCTTGTAGGAGAAGGAAGTCAGATATATTTGGTTTTATTTATTCATTCCTTTCTTCCTTGGGAGACAATTTCTTTTTTTTTTTTTAAAAAGACTTATGTCTGCTTTCTGTTGAGAACTACTGAAAGGCCACATTCACTGCTTCCCCTTTATATATCATTTTAGTGTCTATACTATAAGGAAGCTACACAGGAATTCATGCCTATTTCTAACAGTTTGCAGAGATGATTGCATACATATTGGATTAAACATTTTTTTAGGTAAGTATAAAGACAGTGATTAAAATGTATCTTTCTGAAGAAATAGGCTATTGTTGGCCAAGGACTAGGACAAGGTTGATTATAATTGTCAGTTGTCTTCTGGAGATATATAAAAAATTGATGTATTGGGGAAATATCAAATATATTAACTTCATGGAGCTCAAGATGGAGAATAGGCCTCCAAATGGAGAAAATGCTTTGTGTGCATTTTGTGGGAGGTGATTCTGAAGGAGGAGCTTGTCAAGGATGTGAATTGTAAATCTGGAAAGCTGTATGTAATGTCTTGAGACTTTGCTTGATTTGGTATTCTGCTGTTTGAAGAGAACAGAACAAACACCTTGAAGCCAAACCAGAAATGTAAGTAAGCCCAAGGGTGCATTACATTTCATTTTCCCTGCCTCTAAACTTTCCTTTAACTCTGCATTGCAGACATACTAATTTATTTTTACTTTTGCCTTCATATTTGCTGACTGCAGAGAGGGAACTAAGGTTGGCTGGCAAACTGTGGGCATTCCATTTCCCGGGGAGTAGTATTCATAAACATGACTATGAATCTGGTTCTGTAGTGCCAAAAGAAGACTGGGATCTCCACTGAATTCCTGCTTTCTCCTGCTGTAAACTGGTGGGTCGTCATTAATTGTGCAGGATGACAGGTTTCGAGCAGCAATTCCAAAGTATCAAGTATCAACTGTGTGATAGTAATTGGTACTGCTAATTGGAGCTCTGCCATCTCTTGGTAGTTGACACAGACACACATCAAGAACATGGAATTCTTAAAGGTAATTCTGTTCTTTTACCTCGGCCATGATATGCTGAGTTCCAGATCACCATAATTAGCACATCATATCAATGTTGGATATGTGTACTGAAGGATTTGTTTAAAAAATATGTGTGTCCCTGGCTGTTAAGAAAGTTCCCAGAGTTAATTAGGTTAGTTTGAGAGCTACTGTACTGCACGTGGTGAGCTACCTCCTGTAGTCTTCTGTGACTCATATTTAAATACTGTAAATGTGAGGAAAAAAAGCCCCTCAAGGACCATTTAAGGAGCCTGTGGTAGAAGCAATCAGTTTTTGCTCTGTGAAATGCAGAGTGATTCATAGCTCCAAAAAAAAGACCACCACAGCACTTGCTTTGAATTTGTCAAGAGACACTAGACAGCCAAGTTGACAAAGACCTGTTTTTAAAACTAGTGAATCCTAGGTAAGTTCACAGTGGACTTATTTGACATGTTGCCTCTTTACTGAGTTCGCGAGTGCTCTTCTAACAGTTGAAGTTCTGCGTCTTGACTTTGGCCTCATGAAATCTGGTGCTGATGGTACCAGATGGTGATGGGAAGATCTATCTCTAGGGAACATTGCTGCTTGTAGGTATGTGTATAGTCTTCACTGCTTGTTGTTAGAGTTTCCTTCCTAGGGAGAGCTTGGTCTTAAGTGGAAAGGTTTCTCGGTAGAGTGGAGATTATATCATTGGTCCCTACATCTTTCTGGAATGTGGGTTTCCTGATATGTAATGTTGTGTAACTATTGGCTCCTGTTCAAACTGTGTCTTTAACCATTATTTCAAATTTTATTTTAGAAGGGCTGCAAATGAAATATATGAATCTGCCAGATTTCATCAAGTACTGCATCAAGCTTAACAATTAATGCATAATGATCAGCCAAGGTGTGCTGAAAATGTCTCTAAATTTGATGAACTTGGTCTGACATTTGAGTTTTGAAGAAAATGCAGTACTAGGGGACTTGGGAGTGTTTAATTGCCAATATTATCATACACAGCTGTGTAAGCAAGGGTCATACGCAATTTATCTTTAAATGCTAATTCGTCTACTGACTGTTCAATGTCTGGAGTGTGCTAACTTTTGCCCTAAAGATTTATTGGAAAATTAACTTGGACTGTAAGGTTTTCCCAAAGTTCAGAACCATTTTTCCAGGAAATGCTTATTAATTTAAAAAACTTTTTTCCCAGCTGCAGGAACCAGGACTAAACATATGATTGATTTATTTTTTGGAGTGTTAAGAAAATGTTTCCCATAAAGGGAGTTTTCTGGCAGCAGAAATACTTCTGGAGCTGAATTGCAGTGTTACTTGCTTGCATCTGCGTTGTTTAAACTAGTGCATGCCAGTTTTCCAGTACATTCTTATTGCTCCAAATGGAATAGTGTAACTTAGCATATATTAATCCAGAGGAAATAGAGTAAATCATGTAAGTTAGGAAGGCATGACCAGGGTTTTGCAGGTTAAGGAGAAGATTGGAAAGTTGCTGTGAAATCCTTTTTTTGTGCTATTAAGGCAGAAAATAATCTAGACTGCTTTAAAGAGCAAGACGAATGTGCTTTCTCTTCGTGCATTTGTAGTCCATAGGTGATTCACTGACCTCTACAGATTTTATCTGTAGTCTTTCACACATGTAATGAGCACAAGTGAAGATCACTCTCTTAGTGGAGAACTTACTTGGAGGAGTTAATTTTTTAAACAGATCTTAAAAATATGTTTTTCAGAATGTTGAGGTGGTGCAGCATGAGTGTGTGACATTATTCAATAGCTGCTGAAGTGTGGTGAGATAAATACTTCAGCACACTTGTAGGTTGCATTGTGCCATCAGTAGGTGTGTGATTCTGAATGCCCTTGTGAGAATTAACCAGTAGTTTAAAAAGGGGAAATGGAATTAAAGGCCTGGAAACAAATCCTACTTACTGATAAGTCTTTGAAAGAGAGGCAATATGCTATAGTATAATCAAGAAAATAGTATTGTTGGCAGCTGAGGGTTTGGTTTAGAGATGTCAATCTCTGGTGCTATCCAGACAGGCTTTGGTGGTGCCACGATCTGCTGTGATGTGCAGTGGGAGCTTCCAGGCTCCTCATGTGACTTCAGCCAGCTGTGAGTCAGGGTGTTTTTGTTCTGTGCTACAATAAGAATGTTCAGTTAAAGAAGAGGGTGGATATTCTTAAGGACAAGCAGGCAAATTACTTTTCTCAGTGACACTCACTGCAAGTCAGAGCTTTTAGAGTATTAATGTTTGATAAGTAACATCAAGGTAGAGTAGTTGTGAAGAAAGTAAAAATAGCCTACAGTTAGGCAGAGGTTTTATTTCAAACCTCCCTCTAAAATAAAAACATCTTCCCTTTACAGTGTACAGCTACAGTCATCATACTTGTTTTTTTCTCATTGCTGTGAAATAGCTGGAAAGGCTTAGCTTAAACAGACTTGTTAAGAGAGTAGGTTAGTGCAAGAGGAACATGACCTGCTCGTGACAAATTGCTTCTTTTTCAGAGATTTCTGATTGTATGAATTGTATGATTGTATGAATTGTATGAATTGTATGATTGTATGAAGTTTGCTGTGCTATCATGTTCTGTAGCAAGGGTGTTTTAATGAATGTATTGCAGAGCAATTATTGTTTTGGGTTAGCCACACTTTGCCAGAATTTCTTCTTTGTCTGTACTCAAAGTGTGGTTATGGAAAATCAGTTATTTCTCATGGTTCTTTCAGTTAAAAACATTAATCATTCAACATAAAGAAATTAGTACCAGGTCAGACTGAAATGTGCCTCCTGAATTTTATTTGAGAGATACAATAAAAGAAGGAAGAAAAAGATCATAAATTTATGCTGCTGCTTCTTCCCAATATAATCCTTTTGGGTTTTTTCCCTAATGGACCAACAGGCATCTTTTGATATAGATTGTGTGCTGGTCTGATGTAAATTGTGGTAGATCTGTTGATTTCAGCAGAGCTGAGCTGTTTTAACACACTGGCAGAGGCTTACCACAGGTGGTAATACACTAATATATTTCTTTGAGACACTGTACATCCTGTCAGATTCTGGGGCTTTTTGTAGTGGAAAGTTCTGGTTAAATGTTTTTATGACTAAAATTGCAATGTCAGATTTGGATGGGTGACAAGTACATTTAAGTGATGGATCTGTGTTCTGGCAGTATCTGTCATAGATTTTTTTGAGGATTTAACCTTCAACCAGTACAAGTGGTTGATCTGTTCCTTTTATACTTCAGAGTTTTTTGTTTGTCTTTGTTTTCTCTGTCCATTTTCCTCAAATCCTGTTCTTCTGTATTTTCTCTGCATCTGTCTGTTCTTAATAGAATTACTGTTGAGTGAACACTGAAGGCAGGGCGAAGAAGGTGTCTTAGATACCTCTTGCATAACTTAAGCAAGTTAAGGTCCAAGTGACAGCAAAGGTGATAATTAAATGATGTGTTTTTCTTCAGGGCAGGTTCAGAGGAAGCATGATCGTTGACTTGCAGGACTCAGGTGAAAGAACTGAAAGTCTTTTATATAGTCTTTTATATAGTCTTTCATTGCTTTTACTTGGAAAAAAAAAAGTAAATTCACCAACTAATGAAAAAAAATTAATAAACCCCAAGTAAGAAAATTGGATTGCCTTAAAACACACAGGGAGGAAACACAAAACACTAAGGACTTTGTTGTCTAATGGGTGGGTGCACCATGTTAATCTCATTCTAAGAAGTTGTGCTAACTAGTCTGTAAAATGATGTTGTAGTAATGTGTTTTGTCTAGCACCATGCATTGGAACTTTATTCTGTATGAGGGCTTCATCCATACTGGTTTTAATTTTGTATGGGAAGGGAGGCAACACATAGGCAAGTATCAGATCAGCACAATCCTTGTCTTGTGGGAACCAGTAGACTTGAAATGTTAGATGCAACTCCTTAAAAATGAGTGGAAAGATAAGGGTGTTTTATTGTGGTAAGAGTATACACTATGACCAGAAGGAATGGCAGCTGCAGCTCCCAGTCTCTGGGAGAGTGGGACTGGAAACTAAGTCCAGGAAAAGGGCATAAACATCTTAAATCATTCACGTGCAGTGAATGCAGGTCTGCTTTCCTCTTGGGGGAACTGTTCCTGGCTAGTATGATTTCTAATAAACTTTGTTTTATTCTTGAAGGCTTCATCCTCACTAAAATAGTGGTCTGCATTTTCCCACACATTCTTCTCCCAAGGGACAGTGGCAAGAGGTTAGGCCAAGTCAGCTTTGCAGGAGACCCCAGCCTAATTTTTGGGATTCTTAGGCTTCTGTTGGGATGTGGGCACACAGCAAATATCTCTAGCACATCAATGGAGATAGATGGATTTCTATAGGAAAAGTGCAGTACACTTTCCTATTCACCATTATTTCCTTTAAGTAATAAAAATTGATTAAGATGAAATAAGTTTTATTCTACTGAAGGTGTGCTCCTTCTCTTTTGGAAAATTTGTGACTTTGCTTTGTTCTGGATGCTCATGAAATTAAAGGTCAGCCTCTGTTGAAGTTTTCCTAGGACTGAGGTTACATTTTGAACTCTGCGGATTCTTTAGCAAGACATCTCTTACATTAGGCTGACATTTTTCTGATAATGCCAGTGCACCATGAAGCTTCTTACTGCAAAGGAGGTAACTGGTTGTATGTCATCCCATGCATTACCTGTAAAACATTTTAATTTCCAGTCTGTAGGATGTTCAGGATCTCACATGAGTGTAATACAAACACCTGCTTAAATTTCCAACTCCTTTTTTATTCAGACAGGTATGTGAGTGGACTCTGTGCTTTGGTCTACCCTGTCAGTTTATCTTCTCTTAATTTTTGCTTATCTATGCAGCATCATGAAGTACAGCCTCCCTTTCCTTATTTTGCTCATTGCCATTCTTTGTAAGTGGAATTGGAAATGCTTTATATGATGGAGGAAATCAGTTGAAGAAATGGTTGAGTTAACAACATGGGAGAAGAGGCTGGGGCTGCCTAGATTGTAAGTGGAGGTAAACTCCACTACCGCTATTGAAGTTGGCTCTATTCCTATTGCAAAAAATATGTTATTCCATAACATAGGAAAATGTGCCCTGGAAAATGGTGACACTGTAGTTCAGCTTTATATACTGTACCCTCTGGATAATTTGCTTCTTCATAATCAAGACCCCATTCTAAAAAGTAGCATTTAAATGATAGGGAAGACTTCAGAGAGCACTATCACTCTGCTGGTGCTCTAACTAGATCTTAGCATATGATTGCACAATATAAGCAGTCACTACTGACTTCCAGACATCAGTGCTTTATCTCTAAGCAGTCAAAGTCTTGGAAGGATCCACTTTCATACTTCTGTCTTGCTCTTTCAACAGTTACATTGCAAACCAGCGAAAATTAGAAAGCATCAATGACAATGAAGTTGGATTTTACATTGGACTCAAAAATCTGTGAGTATATGGGATGCTTATTTTGTGATGCTCTTTTTTCTTTATTTCTTACATAGGAACAGATAGAGTGTAGGCCATTATTTGGGTGTTACAGAGGACAGCTGTAGATCTTGCAGTTCTCTTGATATTTCATCCACAGTTTTAGTTTAGTCATTATTATAATTTTGCTTTCCATTTTAAAATAAGTACTCTAACAGTTCAATGTATTTTTACAGGACAGTTGTGGATTCAGGCTTAAGATTTGTTTCCCGTCAGGCATTTGTGAAAAACACCAACCTACAATACATGTGAGTATGGATAGCATCTGCTTTCTAAATCAAAACTATGCAACTTATGTAAATTTATTTAATTATTAATTCATTTTTGTGTTTTGCCATTTCCTTCATAGATGGTGTTTCAAACAAATGGTCTTATGATGGTCTTCCATCATTAATTGACCTTAAATAAGATATGTGTCTTAAGGAACATAGAACATATATGGCAAGGAAGTGACAGATCATAGGAACATAATGTGGGATTGATAGGAAGACCATGCTTTCTCTAGGAATGGATTGTGTCTGTGGCTTTTTTGGTAAATAATGTGGCACACAGAGGGCCTGAATGAATTGATGCTGAGGGTATGATGGCCATGCCATGCGTTACACTCATTGACATGAGTTTAACTAACTGTAGTCTGATTCAGTGGTCTGATTGTATTTTAGCCGCTGTAGTGCACTCAGGGCATCTCTGGAGCACATAAAACATTAGAGACTCTGGCATGTGAATTAAGTGCTTTTAAGTGTGGGTGATCAGAATTTTCACTTTGGAAGCTCACTCAAAATCTGAATTAATGCACCCAAAGAATGTAAGAGTGAGGTTATTTTGAAACTTAATCTTAGTAAGGGGTTCAGAAGCAAAGTTGGTGCCTTGTGCAATTTTCATTTATATTTTCTAGATTACTTACTCTTCAGATTCAGCAAACTCTGAACTGACAAAGTTCTTTATAGAAGTACAGAGAAAAAAAAGCTTAAATCAGCTTAAATGGAAGTGTAAGTGCATGTACCTGGAAGACTATAATGCCTTCCGGTTGGATAGTTGCAGAGTAGCTTGCTTTGTGATTTACATGGGAAACTAGTCTTACAAAACATTGAGGTCATGTAAGGGATTCAGTTCCTCACTTGTACCCCATTTTAGCCCAGCATTCGGATATGTGTTTCAGTCCATCATTAGATATATTTAGCACTTAACCTCTTGCATTTGGTGAAGTCCTAATGAAATAAGGAAGTCTTAAGGCCAAGACTTGGGCTTGTAAGGTTCTTCCATATTTCAAGGAGACATCTTCTTTTTAATAAGGAAAAATCATTAAACTGAGCACAGACCTGATTGCTTTGCTAATGCAATAAAGTTGCTCTTGCACCTATGTTTTCCAAAATATGGCAATTAGTTAATGTAAGGAAGTGGATGTGAATGTCCATACTTGCCTAAACAGTAACTGCTGTTCTTAATGTGGAGCAGTCACAAGGAGAATGTGAACCCAATTCTGTCAGCCTGAGAGGCTTACATATTACCTCATATAGTAATTTACATAGTAAATAGCTCTTATTATTTTAGTAATTGAATGGTGATATAGGAAGAGTATTTTCTAGTGTGAATTTTTGTGTTTTGCTGCATGAATTCCTTGGTGAATTATGACTATAAAAGATGAAATTCCATAAAACCAAATGGATATGCACTGGCTATGGAATTGTGCAATAATTTACAGGCTGGGAGGCATGTTTGCAGGGAAAGATTTAGTGGCTGTGCTGGGACAGAATCTCAGCACAATGAGTCAAAACAAAACACATTCAGTCTAGTATAAAAAGAAATATTGTGTTAGATTTTTACGTCTTTTCCCTGTTACCTTAGCTTCTGGAAGTCATCTATTGGAATACTGAATATAAATTAGGACATTGAATCTACCCATCTTGAAAGATGTTACAGAGAAGTGCAAAAGAGCAATAAGGAGCTTGTAAAGCATATTTAAGGAGACTCAGAGGCTGAGTATGTTCAGTCTAATAAGGTCTGAAAAGGAGCATACATCTTATGTTTAAACAGAGAGCAATTGTGTGCAATTGTGATGAGAAGAGCAATAAGTTCTCTCCATGACCATGAGTACAGAGTGAGAAATAATGAGTTCAATTTGGAGCAAGATAAATAGGTGTTTGGAATACCTCCCCAGCAGTATTGGCAAGTTGACACTGCAGAAGGTAACTGAGACAACTGATGGTATCATCTTGATAGGCTTTTTGTCCTGTTCCCTCAGGAAAATGGAGTTCATGCAATCACAAAGTGTCTCTGTTCCCAGTGGCTGCTTCTAACCAAAACTTAAATAGCTAAATAAATAGTTTGAAGAATGGTTATTGAACAGAACAGGGAGACCCTATTAGACTTCCCACTTAAGGGAAAAGTGTCATTGTGCATATGTATCCTGCTAGGCACTACAAAATCCACATGGACAAGATGTCTTTAAAATACTTTGTTTACTGGAAGAGCTTTAGCTGGAACACACACTCAAATTTGGAATACGGATCTGTTGCTAAGCAGGTTGTACTAGATCAGTAGTTCATAAAGCTGGTTGTTAGAAACAAGTTGGGCTGGCTGACATCTGCTTGGTTATTGTACATGAAATCCTGATCCAGAATTCTTACGATAGGCACGAGGAGCTTATCGAGTCTCCTACTGTGTTTTATTTTGGTAGGGATTTAGTAGTGTTAGCAGACATACAATAAGCCCAGATAAGATGGAAAAGATTGAGTGGCACCACCTGCTTTATATATGTACAAGATGAAGCAGTAAGTATGCAGAAATTTTTTGCTGAAGCTGATCTGTTTTCCCTGGAAAGAATGCATTTGTTTATTTTCTCTCTGAATGTTGATGCACACTAAAATGTTTCTGAAAGCCCCAGTGAATTGCTGCTTGTTGTCATTGTCAATAAAACTCCTGTTAACTTCACTGGGTATGCCCCTGCTATGGTTGGGACAGTGAATACTGATAAGAGTTGATACAATTTTAGTTTGCAAGTGAAAGACTCTGAGTACAGGCTTTTGAGAGGTCTTGCATTTTATTCTAAAACAACAACATGCTCCTATCCCGTAGAGAAAACAAGAACTCCAAATGCTTTTCTGAAGACTGATGCAACTATTTTAAGTTTTGATTTTACTTGTGAATCTGTTACAGTTTTCTTTTTCTTCTATGGAAAAATCTGATGTAGTTAAGGCATAGCTATATAATTACGAATAAAGTATTAATTTTATGAATAATATTGGAATATAAGTTTGCAAGGAATTTACTAACACACACTTCCTTGAGCCCTTTTTTTTATTACCTTATTTTTTTGGTCAAATTCTGTAGCCCAGATATCTTTATTGGGGCATAAATTATTTGAAGATTTGTGTAGTAACGGGAAAACAAATGCTCTAATGGATATTACTTAAATGCCATTCATAGCCTTCCTCATCTAATTCTGGTATCTCATTGGTCTTAGAATCAAATTAGTTAACCATTGCATTTAACAAGCTATTAAATGGTCCTTGTTCAGTAATGCTGCAATTTATGTGCTTATCTGCTGCTAACAGTAATTTTAATAGACGTGTAATACGGTATCATACTGTCAGCATCTTTAAACACAGATGTGCTTTTCACAACAAACACATTTTGAAAAAAGTAAAGAATTCACTGTTGTTACAGGCCAATATGTGTATAATTGCATTGCTAAATCAGATTTGTCAGTGAAGTGTATCAGTGCAGCTCTAAGATGTGTTTGTATCCCTACATTGTTTGGGTTGAGGTAGGGCAGCCAAATGAAACCGTTTGAGACCTTGCTGGAGATTTTCTCTTGCTTGTATACAGGGCTGGCTCCAGCCCTAGGCAGAGCAGGCAGTTGCCTGCGGAGGGAGACTGAGCATAGTAAAACAGCCATTTCTTCACCTCTTTCACTCAGTTCTCCACAGATCTTCCTTTTTGCCTTCCCTTGCCAGGAGCACTGTGGGCAGTAATACTGTGCCTCTGTTGCTAGCTTTGTGAATATTTATGCAGCTTCTCAGGCTGTTTTTGGACTATTCACTTTGCCACAGATTTGCTATTAGCTGAATGGGAACTAGGAGTTTATAGTGTGCTTGATTGTTAGTATGTAAAATACAGGCATACTTTTGGATGATTTTGCATTGTCTCGTTAGGTGTAGCTTTAAAGCCAGGCTATGTACTTGAGTCAAGTTTTTTCTTTTTATTACTTTTTTTCTTTTTATTAATTTTTTCTCTTCTTTTTTCTCTTCTTTTTTTCTCTTCTTTTTCCTTTCTTTTTTCTTTTATTTTATTTTTTCTTCTCTTTTTCTTCTCTTTTTTCTTTTCTTCTTTCTTTTCTTTTTTCTTTTCTTCTCCCTCTTTTCTTTTCTTTTCTTTTCATTTTTCTTTTTTTTTTTTTTTACCCCCCACCCCTTAGGTTTGTTTTGTTTAATTTTCTTTGTTAAAGGCTTTAGAAACTGAAATGGTTCTTCTCCAGGCTTCTCACCGTGTCTTTTTGTGTGTAGTTGAATTGGGGAATTAATTTATATTCTCTTCCATGGAAGTAGAACTGTGGTCTTTATCTACTCCCTAATAAGCCTAGCTGCGATTTTTTCTTTTTAACATGAATTAAGGGGACAGCAACAGGGATCTCTATGATCAACATAAAGTTGCTCAATTTGTGAAATCTATATATAATATGGATGTGAATAAAAATATGTATATTGCATTTACAGTCAAAGTATTGCTTAAGGTGATAAATCTGTAACAGTGATGTGAAAAATTTCTGTTAAATTACTTGTCAATTTGAAAAATGTTGAAGGGAGAAAAGCCTACAAATGTCACTGAATGTTTCAATTCATGATGAAGAATACAGGCATGGAAATTTTTTCTTACTTTTCTTACTATTCTTATTTCTTTTCCCTGGTGTGTATGGAGCACAACTGTCAAAAATCTAAAAAGGCAGTTAAAGCTATCAGATGCTTTTGATTTTTCAAAACTGCAATTGCTAAAACCAAAATGACCAGCCACATATTTTCACTGACTTCTGTTACTGATCCCCCGAAATGTATACAGAGAGTAACATGGCTGTGACATTTGGGCAGTCTGGTTTGTCATTCTAAACATGAGGGCTGTTCTTCTGCCTAAAGGTTTGCAGTGATCCTCCAGAAGCAATAGCTGGCCTAAGGCTAAATGACAAGAGGACATAGCTATGACAGTGCTTAATTCTCACTTTCTGCTCTCTGATAGAGCTCATAGCTCTGCAGCAGGCAGCTCAGTGCCTTGCAAAGACATGAGATAAGTTAAACAAGCATGAATAAGTTGAGCAAGATAGCATGTAAGTAGCCAGGAGGAAATCTTTAGGAGAGATGGGACTTCAGTCCTGACCACAAGTGTTGGAGAGCTGCTATGTCCATGCTGGCTTACTAACAACAAGCCTTCTCCCATGCTCAGTCTTCATATTTTTAGGATATTACTGAAAATTTTATTTTTAAGATAGACTTTTCCCAAATAAAAATTAGAGAAATACTACCTCAGAGGATGGATGAGACTCTTACATAAGATGTATGTGGCCCATTTGGAGATTTTTGTTGTGGTGCTTTAGAAGGCATTGATAGTGAAAGGTTTCAAGTTAAATAGTCCCTCATCTGTTTTACCCTCGTATATTAGGGCTGGGCAAACTATAGGCTCTTATTTGCCAGAGAGAATCAGTGAGGAAATACAGTGAATACATTCTGTTCTAAACATTTGTGGAATATCAAATTTGTAATTTCTCTTATACTTAGAGATCAAGGACTAAAAGTTTGGGAAGTAAACATAGTGTTCTTTAGTCAGGGTCAGAAAAGAAGATACTTAATATCTGGTTTTAAATGCAATACAAGTTTAGCGATGGAGCCCCTGTGGTGCCTTTATAATGCCACATAAAGCTTGGTATTTTGGCGCATAACACTGATTTGCACTGTACTGCTAGCAGTTACACAGTTTGCTGCTTTCACTGTCTTTAATTGTTGGACTGATAAAACTGTAGAAAACAGCATTATTTTGCTTTGAGGTGGAGAAAACAATTTTGTAAGCCTGGGAGGGGAGGAGTATTTCTAATTCAGATGAACACTTATTTGCTCTGTATAATGGGAGAGGACCTTTCACTTAATTACCACTGGAAAACGTAAATGCTTAATTGACATAAAAAAGCCCAATATAGGCATTTTACAGTTTTCCTTTTGATCTTCCATGTGGGTGCATATTGTACATGAAACTTGAAAAGAATATCTGTGATGTGGATGTGTGCTAGCATGTGAGGAGGGCTTATGTGAGTACAGAATTCAGTGCAGCATCAAAGAAAGGGATACACCTATTTAACTTTTGTATAAATCGAGCATGTAATTAACACCTGGACTCCACAAAATACTTTTGAAACACAATTAATTTTGCTGCTTTTCTGCAGTGAACAAGAAGTGCTGAAAGTGAAAATATTGTTGACCCCTGCTGAGTTTGGCTATGAATGTCTTTGACTTAAAATGCAGACTGGATTCAAACTGTTGAAACCGATCATACTGTAATATGAGATTGAGCACCATTTCTTTGCAATCGAAGTCAAAGTAATAAGGGCTTCTTAGAGCCCATTTGATCTCTTATTTTTTTTTAAGAGGCAAAGACTGTAAGAAGCAGTAATTCTAATTAATGCAATCTTTCTCTTTTCCCATAGCAATCTATCCAGAAACAAACTCTCAAGTTTGTCCAAGAAGCCTTTTCGCCATCTCAGCTTGTCTGATCTGTAAGTTGTAATTTTAAAAATAAAGTTTATTTTTAGCTGGAATGGAAGAACAGGACTTTAAAGATTGTTCTATTGGAGGTAAAGATACATCAGTGATTAGGAGTAAAACTGTTAACTGGAGAAAGTGACAATGCCAGACACTTAAATAAAGAGAGATTTTCATTCTAGGGCTTACAGAAGGTCAAATGTATCTCATTAAAGAATGTGGAGGTCAAAATAGCCTCTTCCCTTCAGCTTTGTAATATCTTATTGTGAGATTGCTTCACACAAAACTGTTGGCATTTGTATTAAATATTTAAACTAGTGAAAATACAGTCTTCTACAGATCTTTAAATGAGTCCTCTTTCACATATTTTTATATTTGCCCCACAGCTGCTATAGTTATTGATGGCTGTTAAAATTATTTTTTTGTTTTCTCAGATTCTTAGATTTGCATTATGCTTTATATCATTTGGTAACAAAGCACTGGTAAATATGTGTGTGTTTGTTATTTCACGCTTGCATTTTTATCCTGTGTTCCATCAAGCAGAATTTCTGTACTGATAATACATTCCAAAACTTTGGTTGCCTTGTGCTTTTTTTGCTACTATGTGGGTCTTCAAAGCCTGCAAGAGCTTTGGGAGGGCTCCGGTTGTGGAGGAGAGGAAGATTGCTCTCCTGATACTTACAGCAGAGTCAGAAATTGTCCAAAATGTCAGTCTGGGAGTTGCAATACCTGCCTTGGAATCCTTGACTTCTTCTGGTGTGAGAAATGGAGTAAATCCCAGTGCCACAAAAAGAAGTTACGCCTCTTAGGTATGTTTTGCTGATAATTAAATTGGTATGATCACTTTCTTTACAGTCCAGGGAACATTGCTCAATGGAATTTTCCTTCGTAATGTGGTGGTTGCCAGGCACTCTGATGGAAGGACTAGGTAGTTGCAGAGTCCTGTTGTTGCTGTATACCCTGCTTAGTCTGAAATCCCTGTATCTGGATGTATCTGGTCTCTGCCAACAAAGCATTGTTACTGTCTACTTGGCTATAGGTTCTATATTTTATAGATGTCATGACCACAGAAAAATAGACACTGGACTTAAATCATGCACAGTGAAGCTTGGACACTGCCTGTTTTTTCTAAGCAGTTAGTGAAGAAATGGAGTAATCTTTTCCCATCTCCCCCAGTTACTGACATGTTGGAATACCTATGTTCTAACTTAGGAAGCATGAAAAAAAGTAAATGACTGCATTTTTAAGGCATACTCTTGTTTCCAGTTTCTTAGAGTTTGTCTGCTACCAGTAACAGGTTTATTCAAAATCACATGTCAAGCCACTCTTGAAACTCACCATCTCAGGTGAACAGCTTTTAGCATGTGAGTGGAGTGATTGCATGCAGGCTTTGAAGCAGAACAACATGGATGTTGCTGATCTTTCTGAAGAAGTTGGTTTGCTCATGGGCAGAAAGAACTAAGAGAGGATTGGGACAGAGAGTGAAAGATGATACAAATATGTGACAGGAATTATGGAAATTAAATTTAACAAGGCAGGAAAATAGCACTTAGAGGCAAAACAACTGTCATTTAGAAGTTGTTTGTGTTCTTAATACCAGAATTAGATAATGTTTATTTGGTCTCATGGTAGAAGAAGCAGGTAAAAGGTTCAGGGAGTGAGCCAGACATGGGAAAAATGGATTGTGTGAAGCTTAAATTAAGTAATATTTGAGGGATGGAGGCAATGTGTGATAGGAGTTGAGAGTGAAAGGATACAAAACTGAAGTGGAGTTTGGTGGCCTTAGGAAAGAGTTGGAGTGTAGGGATAGAAAAGCTAAAGTTAGGCAAACAAAGAAGTCAGATGGAGTAAGATAAAAAGATGTGGGTAAAGAGCAGAGCCTAAAGGGAACAAAAAACAGTGATAAAACCAGTGTCAATTGAACAATTCTCTTGGTAAGTGAGAAATCCAACCTATAAGTGGGAAATCAGGAGGAGAGCAAGAAGACTATTGGAAAGGGAACCAGGGAGGAGGATGGTGCTGTAAATAACTTCTGAGGAGCTTCCTCTAAATCTGATAAACAAGTGTCCTTTTAGCACTCTTGTAAATAAAAACCTAGAGGGATGAAAAGTTCACGGTAGGGTGAAATAGGAGATATTCCCCAGGAATTGTAAAGAAGATGCTGCTTGGAAAGGCTTCTCCTTCTACAACAACCTGTCATGTTTAGAACAAGCTGTAGTTGTAGAATTCGAGCAAGGAATAGAAAGGCATGTAGTTTGGTTTTTACTAGGTCAGATTTGCTCTTTCACACAAGCCTGTGTGGTCTACCTTTATGCCTCTATCTGTCATCCTGCCTGACTCTCTTGCGGGGTTTAACATGAAACAAAGCAGTGGAAGGGAAGGACTGTTCAGCTCCTGTTCAAGAGAAATTTCTCTTCTACAGGAAAATTATTCATGAAACAGAAAGTGGATGGTAAATAAATCTTGCCATTTTGAAAATGCATGTTACAGGTTTCAACCCAAGGGATCCTAGTGTTCATACTCTTGCACAAGAAGCTCTTGTCCATGGTATGGTTGTATTCAAGTGCAGCTGATTAGTTCTGTGAATACAAAGTGTTCTTTGTATTCATGCAAGTGAGAATAATCCCTGCAGCTGTTAATCCTCAAAGATTTGCAGATGGCTTTTAGAGGAACAGGCTACAGCTCTGATAAGATGAGGTTGTTGTGATTTGCACATTCCATGTCCTCAGGAGGCAGTTATGAGCATGGATTCTGAAAGCAACTTGGTTTCTATACAGCGAAAAAACCTTTGAAATTTTGTTAAGAGTAAGTATTCTTCTTGTAATGAGATGCTTTAAATAGTCAGTTGCACTTGCTTTATTGGATCTCATTTATGCCTGCAAGAGAAAAAAAATAACACTGTGTCTATTAACTATAGTGTAGATATTGGATTGTTTCTGCTCATATTTTACCTGGGTGTTTTGTAGATTTATTTAGTTTTAAAACTAGAATTTGCTAAGTTTACTAACCTATCCTCTAAATTCCATGTGGCATACTGTATTGTTAGATGATATATTTCTGTTTCAGGGCCATTTTTTCATTTTTTTTTCATGACATTACAAAAGGATTTACCGTAGGGTATTCTAGAGTGTTCTAGTGGATGAGCTTTGAAGGTTAGGTAAAATTCTTTTTATGATTAGAGTTTATTAGAACTTGCCAAACTCTATAGGCACTTTGACTCCATAAAGAATTTACTACCCCATGTTAGTAAACCATTTTTGTCATGATATTACTGAGTTAACTAACCATAGAGTCAAGTGTAGAAGAGAGGAATTCTGATCTCTGCTTGACTTTTATGAAATAAAATGGAGCTTGATGGAAAGCCTAGTTCCCCACATGCTCCTAATTTACACCAGTGAATTGGAGATTATAGTAACATCCTGTGAGTCCTTATAACGTCTTGGATTCTTGATGCAAAGGAGAGCTTCATTCTCTGCCTGGAAACCATTATCCACTTGCAGCTTGTATTGCACTGAGGTTGCCAAGATTGCAGTTCTTGTGCTTCTTAACTTCTACTTTCACAGAGCTGGGTGCTTGGAATCCCTTTACCTCTCATTTTTTACTACATGCAGGGCATATTCTGGATTCTAAGTAAAGTTTTGGGTTGTTTTTTTTTGTGCTATAGGATATTGGTGGACAATCCATTCAAGTGTTCCTGTGAAATTATGTGGATCAAGAAATTTCAGGAGACCAAGTTTTACACAGAAACTCAGGATTTATATTGTATAGATGACAACAACAAGAGGACAGCCCTGCTCGATATGAAGGTCCCAAACTGCGGTAATACTCTTTTAAAATAAAATTACTGGAAAATTGTTGTGAGGCAATAAAAACGAACATGTCTTTTTTTTTTTTAACAAAATACCTGTCAGAATGACAACAGTGCTTGTAAAGATTTCAGTGGAGATATGGGATGCCATCCAGAGGGACCTTGACAGGCTTGAGAGGTGGGCCCATGCCGACTTGATGAAGTTCAGCAAGGCCATATACAAGGTCCTGCACCTGGGTTGGGGCAATCCAAGCACAGATACAGGCTGGGAGGAGAGTGGCTTGAGTGCAGCCCGGAAGAGAAGGATTTTGGGGTATCAGTGGATGAAAAACACAACATGAGCTGCAAGTGTGCTCTTTCTCTTCTAATGAAATGGCTTCATCTGATCTCTCTTGTTTTTGGTTTTTTTTGATCTAGAAATTAAGTGAACATACTCTTTTCTTTGTGTGCAGATGTTACTAAGTACTTCATAATATTATAGTAAGTGGCCTGTACAGTATGTGGTAAATGTCTTGGTAATAGGATGTCTTGCTACTGTGTGCTGTTAATAAATCTCTTATTGAGAAGTTGGAAGAGGCCACTGTGGTTTCTTGATCATAAGGCTTTGGTTTGTAGTATACATGAGTGAATTGAAATAAGCATCAGATCTTAGGCAGTCATGGTACAATTCAGTCAAAAACCACAAGCAAAGGCATAATCCAATGGGTGTTTTCCATTATCAGACAATCTTTAAAGATAAGGTTATCAGAAGGAGATCATTACAGGCAGAAAGAAGAGAGTTTAAAAAAAGCATTCTCCATGTTTACCTTTCAGAATATTCACGGGCTCTCTAGTCTGTGTTGCTTATTTTGGCTCAAGAACTAGATGTTATGCATAATGCAAAGTGGAAAACTGCTCTTATATTCTCTGTAAGAGTTTTAATTCTTATCTCTGATCATTGGCCACATGAAAAATGTTATTTTTATGAGTATTTTTGCAGGAATTGGTTTAATTGTCAGTCCAAAGTTGAGTTACTGTTCCAGATTTACTGAAAACTCTTTTGATAGATCCACCTTTTAGGTGAGTAATGTATGGTTATTTAAAAAAGGCAACAGTAATCCCATTTTCAAAGAAGTGTACATAATTTCCTTGTGAACACATATATTTTATTTGTTCATGAAGTAACTGCTAAGTTTCATACAGATACCTAGTAAGGGTTGTTAATCAGGTTTTATGGATCATGATAGTTTAGTATGTGTGATGTGTGTGAATGTCTCACATTTAAAAAAAAAAAGTAGAATTTTGTATACAATTCTGATTCAATTTCAGCTTAACTTGAATGAAGCATGTTTATGATACAAAGTAGGTTAGAAATAGAAAGAAGTAAGGCACTGTCAGAGGGAAAGAAACATGTCCTGATAACTTCAAGGCTACATGAATACAGTGCACTGTGCACACATAAAGGTGCTCTCTGTGTCTGACTTGGTGCATCTGCATAAGTGTGGAGTACTGATCTACCGAGGGAGGACTGCTCCCTGTTGGTTGCTGGCATTCTGGTTCACACATTATTTTTGACTCACTCCTTCCAATAGGAGAAAATTACATTGGAAGGAACAAATCAATCCAGTCGATCAATACAATGCTCCGTAGCTGGTGTCAATAGCACAGTTTTGGATTTTTGGGGATTTTTTGGTTTATGCAGCACTGGGAATGTTGCTATCAGGTGTTGTTACTATCGTGTACTTGTGTCAAAATGGAAAGAGGATCTTTGCCCAAGATATTGCATGGCTAATTGACAGGGCTTTGAACTAGATGTGAAGGGGAAGGGGGTGGCTGGGCTTGCATCAGTGGGGCAGGGTTCTAATATGCATGAGCACCAGGAGGCCTCCCATCCCCCTGAGGTGAAATCAGTGTGCTTGTCTCACTCCCTGAAATGCCTGTATGCCAATGCAGGCAGCTTGGGGAATAAACAGGAGTAGTTAGAAATCTGTGCTCGGACAGGGGGGTATTATCTGGTGGCAGTTACAGGGACATGGCGGGACAGCTCAAATGACTGGAATGTGGTCATGGATGACTATGTCCTTTTCAGGAAAGACAGGCCAGCAAGGTGAGCTGTTGGAGTTGCTGTTTATGTGAGAGAGCACAGGAATGTATTGAGTGCTGTCCAGGGATGGGTGAAGAGTGGGTTGAGAGTTTGTTGTTGAGGATTAAGGGTCAGGCTGGTATGGGTGATACTGTTGTGGGGGTCTATTACAGGGCACTGGATCAGGATGAGGAAGTGGATGAGGCCTTCTACAGGCAGCTGAGAGCAGACTCTAGAGTGCAGGCCCTGGTTATTGTGGGGGATTTGAACTACCCTGATCTTTGCTGGAAGGCCAATCAGCCAGCCATCCATAGTCCAAGAGGTTCCTCCAGTGCATTGATGACAACTTTCTGAGGCAAATAGTGGATGACCCAACTAGGAGAGGAGCTCTGCTGGATCTTATCCTCACTAACAAGGAGGGTCTGGTTGAAATAGTGAAGGTTGAGGTCAGCCTTGGTTGCAACGAACATGAGATGCGTGGAGTTCAGGATCTTATGTTGCAGGAACAGGATAGCAAGAAGAATCGCAACCTGGGACTAGAAGGTAAGAGGGCCTGAGGAAGCTGGTTAGCATTCAAGGACTGCTTCTTCCAAGCTCAAGGTCAGAGCATCCCAACAGGTAGGAAGTCAAGAAATGGAGCTGGGAGACCTGCCTGGTTAAACAGGGAACTGCTGGGCAAACTCAAGTGGAAGAGGAAGGGACATGTCGTGGAAGGAGGGACTGACCACTTAGGAGAAATACAGGACCGTTGTCAGAGGATGTAGGGAGGCAACTAGAAAGCTAAAGTCTCCTTAGAATTAAGCCTAGCAAGAAGGGTCAAGAGAAGGGCTTCTTCAAATACAGTAATAAGTAAAACTTGCACTACAGGCATTGTGGGCCCACTGATGAATGAGGTGGGTGCACTGGTGACAGAAGATACAAAGAAGGCAGAGTTACTGAATGCGTTCTTTGTTTCTGTGTATAACCCTGGAGGCTGTCCTGAGGAGCATCACATGATGAGGACTGGGTTAGGGACCAATAAGCAATCTGGATGTCCACAAATCCATGGGTTCTGATGGGATGCACCTGAGAGAGCTGACAGAAGTCATTGCCAGGCTACTCTCTATCATCTTTGGTAAGTCCTGGGGAACAGGAGAGGAGCCCGAGGACTGCAAATGTCACTCCAGTCTTCAAGAAGGGCAAGAAGGAGGGCCCAAGTAACTACAGACCAGTCAGCCTCACCTCCATCCCTGGAAAGGTGATGGAGCAACTTATCCTTGGTGCTGTCTCTAGGCATATCAAGGATAAGCAGGTCATTAGGGGCAGTCAATATGGATTCACCAAGGAGAAGTCACACTTGACCAACCTGATAACCTTCTGTGAACACATAACCAAGTGGGTAGATGATGGCAAAGCATTGGATGTGGTCTATTTTGATTTCAGTAAAGCATTTGATACTGTCTCTGTCTCCCACAGCAGTTAAACTGAAGAAATGTGGTCTGGATGATTGGGTAGTGAGGTGAACTGTCAACTGGCTGAAGAAAAGAAGCCAGAGAGTTGTGGTCAATGGGGCAGAGTTTAACTGGAGGCCTGTGTGTAATGGAGTCCTTCAAGGATCAGTACTGGGGTCAGTACTGTTTAATATATTCATCAATTATTTGTATGAGGAACTAGAGTCCACTGTCATCACTGCTGATGACACAAAGCTGAGAGGAGTGGCTGACACTCCAGAAGGCTGTGCTTCCATCCAGTGAGACCTGGACAGGCTGGAGAGTTGGGCAGGGAGAAATTCACTAAAATTAAACAGGGGCAAGTGTAGGTTTTTACATATGGGCAAGAAGAACCCCATGTATAAGTTGGGGTTAGAGGGCAGTGTAGGGGAAAGGGACGTGGGAATCCTGGTGGACAGTAGGATGACCATGAACAAGCAATGTGTCCTTATGGCCAAGGCGGCAAATGGAATCCTGGGGAACCAGATGTGGTCTCACCAGGGCAGAGTAGAGGGGTAGAAGAACCTCTCTCCATGTACTGCCTCTGCCCTATGAGCTGGGCCTCTTTAGCTTGGAGGAGACTAAGGGGTGACCTCATTAATATCTACAAATATGTAAAAGGTGAGTGTCAGGAGGATGGAGCCAGGCTCTTCTCAGTGGCCTCCAGTGATGGGACTTGGGGCAATGGGTGCAAACTGGGTGTTCCACAGAAATACAAGAAAAAACATTTTCCAAATGAGGGTTGAAGAACACTGGAACAGGCTGCCCTGAGAGTTTGTGGAGTCTCCTTCTCTGGAGACATTCAAAGCCCATCCAGAAAGGTTTGTGTTGTGACCTGGTCTAGGTATTCTTGCTTTGGCAGGTGGATTGGACTAGATGATCACTTGATCCAGTAAACTTCTTAGTTTACGTAACTAGGTGAAGACTGATGTCTATATAATTGTATTCTGAAGTCTAAAGTAAGTACTTTTTTAATTTTAAAAGTGAAGACATTTCATGAAGTCATCTCTTCAGCCATATACTTGGTTTATGGTTTAGTTTATATTAAGAAATGAAACTCATCATTTTACTTCTTCATGTATTTCTCTGATAATGTTCCTGTCTCATGATCACATGCATGTCATGTTCCAGTATTTGATAGGTTGGCATTGTTTAGAATGTTTTCTGGGCACACGTGAAATTTCTCACATGAAGATACAGGAATTACAAATGTTTTATATACACCTTGTCAATAAACAGAGGTTTGCATAAGCTAGTTTAGGCATCAGTAACTTGCCTTACAAATGCTACTTAGCTCTTGGTTAATCTGTTAGGTTTGTTGCTGCTGTATTCAGCCCAACTGCACTGAATGTTTTTGGAAAGTTGTGCATAAACCGAAGCTTAAGTACTAGTTAAGAACAGTTTCTCAAGAGATAGCATAATTTCCTTAACCATGCAGGAAATTAAAGTGAAAACATGACTGCCAGCAAGGGAAGTCATTATATGGTAGATAACCTCTGTAGATAATCTGAAAATTCTTGCAGGCTCTTAATGGTGGAGATAGCATCTATTAAACAACTCAGGTGCTGCAAGATCCTTTCTTATTCTATACTTTCCTCTGGAACTCAGATTGGGGCTAGGATCTTAGGAGAACGATACAGGGCAGAAGCTAAAGAGCTGATGTAAACCTTGGAAGCATAAGTGCTTCATCTGGTTTGAAATTTCAACAGCAATCCTCAAAGCTTTTGCACAGGTTGACTTCAGAATATCGGTCACTGTCCAACTGAATTTGTTCTGCTGCATGGCTGTTGGCTGTTGGATGGGATGACAGTTTTTTGGAGGTTCCATTTGTTGCTTTAATTGTGAAGGTGAGTTAGCAAGGCCTTTGCTGTGGCACAGGCAAGCTCAGCTTTTCTAGTTCTCTTCTAATTTTCTGGAATGATGGAGAGTTTAAAGGCAAAGTAAGGGTGCATTTGCTCTAGGAAAGCATACTTTAGAGACTCATCATCTAGCAGTAGAGGCTGTACTTTTGAAATTTTTATCTGTAAAGGTTCCAAGCTGAATGTGTTGATCAGGTGTGTCATGATTGGAGGCACAATTCTTTTGGCATTTTAATATATTTGGGTGGCTCAGTGAGCTGCCACATCACTCATTCTGCTTCCCTGCAGAAAGATGCTCCTCTATAGACTAATATGGTAGATGTTGTGGGTGTCAGAATTGATAAGAAAACGAGAGCTGGACTTCTAAGTAGATATGCTGAAGCAGCAAGCATATCTAGTAAGAAGAGGTCCAAAATGAATTTTTTCAGTGTGCATATGTCTTCCAACTGCTTACTAAGAAATGCTGATAGCATGACAAAGTACTAAATTCTGGTCTGAATGACTCTTCTCTGAGCCTTGGCAAGGAACCTGGATGTGTGGACTCAGTGACTCCCATTTTTTATTTCAAATGGACGTAACAAGACTTGACCTTTTTCTTTTTCCTTTGTTTCTCTTCCTTTTTTGTTAACTATGGGAGGATTTTTTCATCCTTTTCTGAATTTGTGTTCAGCTTGGGAATCTAACCTACCACTTTAGAGATAATGTCCTCATCACCAACCTGTAGAGTGTTTTATACTCAGTTGTTATTGGATGTTCTATTCAATACATATTCTCCTAATGAGTTCAAGAGGTTTGGATTTGGGACAGTTTCTTTAATTTACATTAGCACTCAGAGGGCAGGGTATGGGAATGTGCTGGGGAAAGGATCATAATCCAGGATTCCTTCTCTTCTTTCCCCCTTATATCTTTCATATTAGTGCCTTTATTGTTAATTTTAGTTCAAGGGAGATTTCAAGGTTTTGGTGCATGATGGCGGAGTTGCAGTTGAGAAAGGCAGGGTAGCACCTAGTGGTTAGAGCACTGAAGTGAGGAGTTTTTGGCTTCTCTTCCTTGTACTTGGAGAAGAAAGTGATGTGGAAAAAAAGAAGATGGATTAAAGGTTATGATATTCTACAATATTCCTAATTTCTGATTACTCTGTTTTTTATTTGCTTAGCATGTTTTTTTTTATTTTCATCAAATATGGTTGTGGTTGTCATTGTGAATAACTTAATTCATGTTTTCAGTATGAACTTTTGGGGGAGTAGAAGTTTGCAGTTTTCTAAAGACCAGTCAGTCATTCTGCAGATTTCACTGGAATCATGCCCGCTTATTCAATGGCTAAAATCTTTCTCAGAGCTTTTTGCCTGCAGACAGTTGCTAAGTGGGACAAAGGCAGTGAATTAGATATCCAGCAGTTCCTTTTTTCATAGCCAGAATTACTAGGATGTTTTTTGGTTTTGTTTTTTAAACCCATAGAAGCTCACAGGAAAAGACCCATGGAATTTGTAAATATTTCTGTATTTTCAAACAAGGCAAAATTTTTCCAAGATGATGAAACTATGTTTTTGTTTCATCTTACATTGATACAACACTGAGCCAGTAAGACCTCTGAAATTTGCAGATCCATTTGCACAGTTCTTAACAGGTTACATTGTCAACCATTCTGTTTTCTGACTTCAACAGTGCAAGCTGTATTGTAGTGCTGTAATTATATATTTTCTCCCTACATAGAAAAAGCAAAAACACAGGATCCAAGAACCTTGGACTGTAATTTAAATGTTATGTGAGGCAAATAAACTGGATTTGGGCCACTGTATCTTAGATTTTACAGGGTTTGTTTTATAAATCACTTGTTTTGGTAGTCTGCCTTTATATGGTTCAGTCTGACAGATGGTTGTTGACTCAGTATTAATTTAATCATTCTGGAGCAGATAAATTTATTAAAAAGGTGAGTAAAGATTTCAGGTAAGAATTAAAATGACCTTATTAAAGTTCAGATACAGGTACGTAGTTTTGAGAAAAAACCCAAGTCTTTCTTGGTAACTGCTTGTTCTTATCACAGAACAAATTGGCCTGCAAAAATGTGGCAAACCCAAAAGAGATGTCATGGGCCACATTGAAAGCTGTTTAGTGACACTTCATCATTGCTAGGCTCCCTGGAGTTTGCTGACAGGGTGATAGAATCAGGGACTTAAGTGTGGAAAGGATAGCATAAAAGTTGCTCTAGTATATTGGCTAGAGCATTAGCTTAGTTCTGAGAGGTGAGTTACAGACTAAAGAGATTGTATTAGTACTTTTTTTTTTTCTGAATTAGATCATATTCCTTCTTTTGCATGTTGTGACAGCCTGGCTCTGCCAAAACTGGTGTAAGTTTTCTGGAGAAAGTAATAAGTAGCAGCATGCAATCTTTAAAAGCCCTCTTGGAACTGAGGCACATTCTTTTTAGTAATTTCCATTGACTGTTTAGTAGCCAAATGCTGTAGTCACCTTTGAAAATTTCAGACAAAGTATTTGGTTTTTTGATTGCTGAGGTTCCAGCTGTGCAGTGAAGAAATGAGTCATTCCCTAGCAATACTTGACAGTTCCACTGTCTGATGGCTTCAGGCCATCAGTTTGCACTAATGATGGACTGTGATAGTAAATAGCATCCCTCCTCCCTGCCCGTCCCTCAACTCAAAGAAGGGTCTGTACTTCCTAAAGCATGAGATGGTATTTGGTGAGACTCATCTGACATAAATGAGTTCCTCCTGCTTGTCTCTGTTGTGTCTGATTTTGCAGGGATGAGGGAAGTCACTGCTCATTCTAATCCAGAGCTGCCTGTGCCTGGGAATGAACTGTTGCAGATTTGAATGTGAGAACAGATATTCTTTATGTGGTGAAATAACATAGTTGTTATGCACCCATATGTAGTGTAACACATGAGTTTTCCTGTACTAAACATTTTAATCTATTGAACTATATAACTGTCTGCATTATGGTTTAAAATTCTCAGTAGCAGGTTCTGTCCTCCTATTTTTGTAGAGATTGAAAAGATGATGGAGATGAAATGGGACTTGAGATAATTGACTAACAGGGTCTTCGGAAGTTCATTCAGAAACTGTCTTTTCTCAATCCCATCAGCACAGGAGAGCACTCAATGAATTTGAATGTCACAGCTGAATTTCAGAACTGATGAAAGGGAGTCACTCTTGTGTATGGCCTGGATAGCATGCCTGTGAAACTGACTGCTGCAGATAATAAAGCCAAGTAAACACCAGTCTTAAAGAAAAATTCAGATACTGGTAGGGTGGTTATTGATATTCAGAATTAGGTTTTGAGCTTTGGGACACAGAGTAATCTCTGTCCGCCAGGTATTAAGATGATGTCATGTCTGCCTTGTGTGGGCTGTTGCTCTGCTGTCTAAACTTACTGTGCTGACAGTATAAAAAAATATTTGAATTTGTTGTCTGATTGCTTGTATCAGTTACTGTATATAAAGTCCTTAAAAATGTACATCCATATCAACAGGAATGATAGTCATCTAAACAACTATTTAACCAAATTAAGGCAGGAGTAAATGCAGCATGGATGGATATCTTTGTAATTGTGTAGGTGTCAAAATGCTATTGACTCATAGAAATGGTCTCACACTACACTGAGTGTACATACTGAGCATATGTGTCTTTTAGGGTGCATTGAGTTTTCAGTGTAGATTTTGATAGGTAGACTCATTGCTTTATTGGTAGGTTCAGTCTTACAGATACAAGGTCTGACTGCTGACATTTAAACAGCTCAGCTAGTGCGTATTCTGCTGTGGAGCAGTCTGAATGGCACTGGAAATAGAAGCTAGAATGAACTTGCAGTGCACTAACTCAAGATACCCAATCAGAAAAATCTCAAAATCTCAAGGCAGTTATTTTATGTGTATCCCACCCGCTCCATATGAGGGAGAAGGGGAATAAAAGAAAACATGCACAGTACTGTTATTATTCTTTCTATTTTCTATTCTATCCATAGTTTTTTTGGGCAATGTTTTCTGACAGGTCTTGCAATAAATTTTGAATGTAACTTCAAAATCTAGAGTAATAAATTCTATTACTGTATAACCTTCTGGCAGGATACAAGCATGATGTAGCTGTTTCTCTCAGAGTTGTAACACCAACATGACATATGTAAGACTTTCTCAAATAAACGGAAGTGGTTGTAATTCTGGCTGGAAACCAGAACCAGTACCAGAGGAGTTAATTTCAGCTGAAAACAAACATACTGCAAAAAGAGGTTGTCTCAGAACTTAACAGCTATTAAAGGAAGGCTGTAAGGACCAAGGCAGGCTCTAAAGGACCATAGTTGTTTTTTTTATTTTTGCTTGCGTTAGACATTTCATGTGAAATGATGTATTAGAAGGAACTGTGCAGGCTTGCACAGTGAAGCACTAATCTGTCATGTAGACCTTGTCCCCAGTGAAGAAGTAGAGTAGGCCAGGAATAGTTGGAAGGTGTCAGCTCTCTGCACATTCAGGACTGGCAAGGCCAGTTGGAATGGTTTTCAGAGGTGGTGTGGAAGTGCAACATTATAAAGTGTATGTTCTCATTACTTTGCTTGCTCCTTAACTGGAATAATTAATATCCAAATGTTCCCTAAGTTTAGTTATATTTCCTGCCCAGCTAGTTGACAGACACTGCTGAGATATGAATTCTCATCAGACGAGAGCAGATGGGTACCTTTGCTAACAGATTACTACACCAAGGCATACAAACTGTCCAGCTCTGTCTCAATAAACTTAAAAATATGATTTATAAAGTGAACATAATAGAGGAAATACATGATGCCTGTAGTGGGAATCACATTGCAGCACTGCTTAAAGCACTGGGAGAATTGCCTAAGCAGTTACTGTATACTTGTGCTGATCTTCAAATTTTATTAGACAAGAAAGCATTGCCAGGCAAATTGTTTGTCGTCTCTTTGATAATACTTCTTATTTGTTTTTTATTGAACTAATTGTAGTTAAAGGAAGGTTTCCAGTACAGATATCTTCTACTGAAGCTCCAGCAAACATATCAAAATGTGTTCACACTGATTTGATGGGTAATTGTTTGTATGGGACTTTTAATGTTACTTGCAACTGCATATTGAAACTACTGTACCTGCTGTACCTGTTAAAAAAAAGAAAAATCCTAGAAAAAAGACAAAAAAACATTGTTTTCAGAGAAATAAAAGTCATTGCAAGATCTTGCATACATTCAGGACATCAGATAAGCTTGAGTATTTGGGATGATAAATTGAAAGTAAAACTTGCCTGGTGGAATTGATAAGAAATGCCTCATAAAGACGTCCAAGGCTTTTTACAGAGTTCAGCGCTTTAAAAAAAAATATTTCTAGTATGTGCATGTTTATCTTCTGTGTAAATAAATACAAAATATGAAGTCTTCTATGCCTGAAGTCTATTGATATTGTTGGCATTACTTTTCAAGAGGGTGAGTCCATAATTCTTTGTGCTTTTGTAAATGCTCAGCATATATTTAATTTTTGGTGCTGAGATATGGAGTTACTTACAGCTGTGTGAGATGGAGGGAGAGTCCCAATTCTTGGCTTGTTTCCTACTGGTGATACCATCTCACCACTTTGCTGCTTTCCTGGGAACAACCAGTACTTCTTGTGAGGTGCCCGGGACAGCAGCTTTTATGCAATGGCTGTTTCAGTTCCTTTCTGTTCTCTGGTTTGATCTGTTCAGTGTTCTCTTCCCCTCGCCTAGATGTTACCTTACTATCTGTGAGCTCGGTCTCTTTTGTGTGATGCTGGGGGTTGATGGAATTTTCCTGATAGTGTTTCAGAAACAGTGGAAATTCCACAGTACCAGTTTGTGGAAAATAGAGACTTCTTTGGAGCTAATACAAAGCGACAAATTAAATTTCCTCTTGTAAAGGACAGGGAAAGGTGATTATTATAATTTTAAGTTAGTAGAACTACTTGGTCATCGCATTTCCCTTTGTAACCAGCTTAATGTATTTCACATACAGTAGTGTTTTCTTAGGTCCTGAAGTGGAGGCAATGAAGAAAAGTGTTATGTAACTGCACAAGAAGTGTATTTAAATGTTTGCAGAAATGCTCTTTATACATCCCAACTGAATAGTAACTGTACCCAGTGAATAGGAGTTGTTTCGGGTGCATTTATAGAGCTCACTTACAATTGAGTGGTGTCACTTTCTGTTAAATACCAATACATGTGTGGTTTGTGGGTTTTTTTTGTTGTTTGTCTTGTAGACTTGCCCTCAGCAAACTTAAGCAATTACAATATCACCGTGGTGGAAGGAAAGAGCATCACTCTGTACTGTGATACCACTGGCGGGCCACCCCCTAATGTGTCCTGGGTGCTCACTAATCTTGTTTCAAACCATGAGGTAAGTTTCAGATGTTCAAATACATGACAATTCAGAGACAGAAGGTCCCTACTGAAGGTTCATGTCGAGCTTTAGTTAACAGTTTGTTTAAAAGATGAACAATAACATTAGTGATGAGATTTTTATTTTCCAATTACTTTAAATCCAGACTGACTGCCCCTGTGGTTTTGGGAAATGGTAGACATTTTGTCCTCAAAACCCAGTTTTGCACTCTGTTTTTCAGATGTTCACTTGTAAAGAAGAATATTTTAGTAGTAGTGTGGTGAACTGAATACTGAAAAATAAAGGCTTTGTTAATGTCATGGATACTTGCATACAGAGAACAAATCTAATCCATTAATGAAAAAAGCTTTGTCTCTCTAATTTTATTTTCATGGCAAACTCTTAGTGTGTTGGAATTCAGTTGTAAACAATATTTTGTGATATCTTTAATTTATCTTCACAAAGCAACAGGAAGCCTTGGAAACTGAAAGTTTTACTGTAAGGAATGGCAGTTTTTAAATTGAGGTATTAAATCTCAATAAAACCATTTAGGCAAGAGCAGTTTTGTTTTCTGGGATCTTTGTATTCTGTGTCCCTGCCTTAAACTGCATTCACACTGGATACACAACAATTAAACATTTTCTTAGGAAGTGTTGGTAAGGAAAGGGATGTAAGTATAAAGCTTTACCATACAGCTACTGACCTCTTAAATTATTATTACTTACACAATGGGAAAGATCATCCATTATTTACGATTTTGATAACACTGGCTTTTTTACATTGATCATGGTGCAGGCTGCATGGTGCATTCCTGGTCTATGTGAAGTGCTAGTTATATACCTAGAAAACTGTTCCTGAGGTGTGGAAGAGACGGGACCTAGGGGTCTCATCATCTTTGTATGTTCTTCCTTGAGATTGTTATACTGGGCATTTATGGAGTTTAACTAGGCTGGTTTTTAGCTCTCAGAAATAAGAGCTCTGCAGGACTATAACTTTATTCCTTAAAATTTTCTCTAATTTGAAAAATTATCCAAAGGCGTCAGTCATCATTGAGAGCAATAAATTAAACAGTTTGGGGAACCTATGCTGAGTTGTGATTTTCTTCTTCCTCTCACTCTCTCCTTTTCTCTCTTTTTTTCTCATCTTCTTTCTTTCTCTCTTTCTCTTGCTCCAAAAAAAAAGTGGGGTGGCTTTCAAAAAGTGAGATCATATAATTTTTTTACCCTCCTATCTCTGAAATGCAACAGCCAGTTCCAGTTTTCCAGAAACATTCTGTCCTGGAATAATTTCATCTTGAGATTTCAGGGGGGTTCATAATATAGGCTAGCTACAACCTTAGCTAGTCATTGAGCACAGTAGTCTTTTCACTAGAAGAAGAATGAGTGTCTTTTAAACCACATTTGCCATTCACATCTATCCTTCCTTTTTCTGTGAGTAGTTTTTTTTTGTTTCTCTTCTCTCACTTCCACCTCTCAGTTTCTGCCTTGCTTTTGTTTACCTCCTGTGCTGCTCTTGCTTGGTTTCTCTTTCCTGTTTTACAGAGAGATGTTAACAAAAAGTTAAAAATAAATTCCAGTCCTGCAAAGCTAACTGCTGGTTATCAGTTCCTGTGTATAATGTAGTTTGTGTTGCTTAGAGCTCTGTTGCTTTAGATTTCAGCGCTGAGCCTGCAATTGAGGCCCTCTACTTTCAGTCCAGCATTGAGCGTTCTCACCTGAGAGTTGTGCACAGAGAAGATACATAACATGATGTCTGCTTTTCTGCTGACCTTCACTAATGTCACACTGAAATTGAAGTAATATTTGACTTTAGTGAAGCTAAGATGTCATCTCAAGATTCAAAATTCTTTTCCCACAGGACTGTATTCAAAAGTGTTCCCACATGACCCTATTGGCCACTGAAAGTCACTGTGCTTTTACAGATGCAGTGTATTATTTGTTTGTGCTCTGTGCTGCACTGAAGTCTGTGTGTACACCAAAAAAAGTACCTCAAAAGTAGTTAAAAAAAAATTCCAGATGTTTGTTTTCTGAATGTGTTTTTGTTCCTTTTTAAGAAAACATTCTCACATTTAATGAAAAATTTAAGTAAGGAAATAGCAGTTTTTTGGACATCATATGAAGGACCTGGTTTAAGAAAACAACTTCCTTTTTTTTTTAATTATTCATCCCTATTTATTTGTTTTTGTGTAGCTGCATATTCAATATGGCATAAACACACAGAACTTTCTAAGAGTCAAAAGAGTAAAGATTTATAACAATCATCATTCTTACCTTAATTAGCCTGTGCCTAAGCATGTAAAACTCTAACAGTGGCTTAGATAGTAAATGGTATGCAATTTCTTGTGTGAGGTTTTGTGAAAAGAAGAAGCTTTCAAGAAAATAATTGTCTCTAGAGAAGGGAGAATACAATGTTGTCGAGGTAGAGTAAATGTCTAAAAGCAGTGGAAGACATGTCAAGTGTAAGTGTGGAGGAGAGAGATGAAGTAAAGATGGATGAGTAAGTGTATAGATAGAGGAAAAAATATTTCCCTATGTGTGGAGGGAAAGATGGGTTAAAAAAACAAGGCAGAAACTGAAAGTGGCAGGACTGAAAAATGGTTGAGTGCAGTGTTTGTAGCAGGACTTCTGGAGCTGGCATTGATGGTTACAGTTGACACTGTTTCATGTTGTTCATGCTGTGGTTGACATATAACTTGTTTTTCTGATCACCTATAGAGTGACACAAGTAAGAACCCTGCCTCGCTAACCATAAAGAATGTTTCATCCATGGACAGTGGACTGTGGATATCCTGTGTAGCAGAGAACATTGTGGGAGAGGACCAAGCCACTGCTGAGCTCACGGTATTCTGTACGTATGCAGGCCTCCATACAGCTCCTGAGGCAAAAGTGCATGGGCAGCAACTCTCTTGAGCATAAGTATCTTTTGGGCTAACAGGTTGTTGAAAAAAAACCCTTAAGGCACTTGTACTGCCGTGTTTAATGGTGGGAGTAGCCCAGCCGGTGATTGTTATGTTTATTTTTTCAGCCCAATGTTCCTCAAAGAATGTATTTCTAAGTGCTTTATTTTACAACTATCTGGAAGCCTGAAATACAAAGTACTCGGTGTTGTAAAGTTTGTAGTGGTGTGCACCTATATGCACATTGTTTTAGGAATTAAGCAGTGTGAACACATCAATAGATTGTAGAATTAACTTTAAGAGACTACAAATATTGAAGTTCTTATTGCCTTAAACAACTACTGTCTTGTTTAAAAAACATGCTCACAACATTTATACTGCCAGATGTAAATATATTTCTCATAGCTTTGGGTAATTTGCTTATTTGTCAGGGCCAAGGGGGAGAGGGGTGTGCAAGAGATGTAGTATAGAGAACTTGGATTCTTAGATCTGAGATTCCAGCCTGAATTAATTTTATGGAATTAGCTTGTTTTCACAAGTTGCAACCCTCTGTTTAATTGAAGATGGGAATGGAATGCTTTGTAGATGGCAAACTTCGTTCAGCATGTGCTTGTGACAGGGAAAATTAGAAAAATCACTGTAGATGCAGATTTTTAGGTTGAAACTGGACATGTAGTGGCTATGGGAAGAGACATAAACTAGAAATATGAGAAAGTGCAAATGAGATTCTGAACTTTGCACTGTAATGAGTAAGAAAAGGGAGAATAACTAGATGAAATTAGATGCAGTTAAGAATAAATATGAAGGAAAAATTAACGATAGTGAAATAATGGGCAAGGTGTTCAAATAATCTCCTAGGGGAAACAGAACAAGTCTGTAAATTTGAGGCATTTATCAAGTTTGAACAAAGAATGAGAAAATACTAAGAAGTTGTCTTTCCATGACAGAAGGATCCAGGGAATTAAGTCATCTATTCTGGCTTTGATTCTGTGAAGAAGATAATCTGAAAGTTTGGATTCCCAGCTGAATATATTTCCAGTACTACTGGGTTTTGGCCTACTTTTAAATATTTTCAATACTGTTGTATTACTTCAGCACTCCTCTGCACCATTTTGCAGCAGCGTAAAGATAAAATGTCCCTCTCCTCCTCAGTGATCATTAACTGAACTTCCCACACCTTAGAGTGTTTAATTGATTTAACAGATGTTCAGTCTTCCTCTGAAAACAGTTTTGTTTCTTTCTAAAGAATGCTTCATTTCACTTGTGGGCATAGTACTGTAGACAAAATAGGTGGTTCCTGTGTGAGTATCCTTCAAACAGGTAATAATGTACGTTTTACTGGTAAGTGAAGAATACTTCCCTTTGAGAGATGGGAGGCAAGAGAGGAAAGACATACTCGGAATATTCTGATGTTCTTCACTCTTTTTTCCCATATAGTTGCACCAAATATCACATTTATTGAATCTCCAACCCCGGACCACCACTGGTGTATTCCATTCACTGTGAAAGGGAACCCTAAGCCCACACTGCAGTGGTTCTATGAAGGGGCTATACTGAATGAGTCTGAATACATCTGTACTAAAATACATGTTATCAATCAAAGTGAATACCATGGCTGCCTTCAGCTGGACAATCCTACCCATCTGAATAATGGTGCTTACACCTTACTGGCAAAGAATGAGTATGGAGAAGATGAAAAACGAGTTGATGCTCATTTCATGTCAGTGCCTGGAGATGGTGAGTATATATATTTTTTCTTTATGTTAGCAATTGTAAATGGATGAGACTGTGTACTAGTGGCCACTTTAACTATCATGGAGGAAGCTTTTGATATTTTTTTTCCTTCTCTGAATGAATGACTTCAAGATTAGTTGTAAAATCATTTATTTCTGGAAGATTTGGGTTTTTTTACTGGGGAGGCCATGCTAATGCTCTCTAAATCTTCCCTTTGAGTAATCATCCTTAGTGCTAGCTAAGACTAGTAAAAGTTTTCTGTTTCTGAAGTGTTTTCTCAAGCCTCCATTCTGATCCTGGAAAGTACTGAGTGTCTGTTCAGCCACTCTAATTTCTGCACTGGATTTGAATGCAACTAGACATTTTATCCGGAGGCCGGGGGGATGTCTATGTAGCATCCAGAACCTTGTTGCAAAATTAATAGTGCAGTCAAGTGAGTTGGTGATAATACGTTATTTGTAACACCAGAGGGAGCTGGAGAGAAAACTAGTAACCCGCAGGAAGGGTGGACAAGGTTTCAGAATTTCAGAGACAGTGGAGGTTGGGAATATACTTGCTCAACAATATCCATGCTCAAAATGGTTGCTGTTAAATATATGCTTCTTCAGTTGCTCTAAAAGCACTGCCTCAGCATTCCTAAAACTACGTGAACAGGCTCAAACTGGACTAAGTCATTGAACTGCAGGAGCTACTGTAAATTATGTTCACTAGGTTTTGATCTTTTTCCACGTTTTCAAAATTGTATTGTGAAGTGATGGTAAAGTAAGAAGAGTTACATGTAACCATAACGGGAGAAAACTCTTGAGTGGGTCATGCACAGCTGAAGTGGGAAAAAAGCATGTTTTTGTGTGATTGTGCAGTCATATTTGGATATATGAATATGTGTGTACATTTGACTTTTTAAGCGATGGGATATAAATAGCTGCCTTCTTTTTTGAAACAGCAGTGTGCAGTGCTAATTTTATCTGGCAAAAAATATGTGAATATTTAGATTTTCTTTCCTACATTGCAGTCTACAGACAGTGAAAATACAGGCTGCATTTGACATTTTTCCCTATCAGATCAGTCTTTTGTAGGGAGAGCCTTTTACTTTCCCACCCATGGAAGGAGAAGGTGAAGAGCTCCTTAGTGCTCCTCTCCTCTTATTTTTTTCTCTTTTTCTTTGTTTTGTTGTGGAGTTCTTCCTTAAGTAGATTCATTACAGAAACATTCCACAGTTTCAGCTTCTAGCATACTATAACATTGCAGTGTAACAGTTCAGTAAAACAATTCACCTCATAGATGTTTTGTGGATTGGAAGTTCTCTTACACTCTTACTTTGTTTTGTTTTGTTTTGGCGTTGTTTTCTTAACAGAATTAAAGTTCCTCTAATGCATTTAGGTGAATTTATATTTTCTTGTCTTTTATTCAAATTCCTTTTACTCTTCTGTTTTTCCTTTATACTTCTCCCCTGCACACTAAAAATTTCACTATTGTGGACTCTTAAATCAGTAAATCAAACTGCAGATTTCCTCCATATTAGGACAGCATTATTTTTGTTTTCCATCCTCTTTTTGCTTGTAAGGAATATAAATCCCAGAAGATAATCTGTGCTGTGTTCTTTATGCACTACCCAAACTCTCTGGGGGATTAGGTTTCACAAAAAGAGTACAGAGAAAACTGGAGTATGTATAGACAAGATATAATTGAGTTGGAAATTATTTTGTGCATAGTGGATGGCACAAGCCATTTTAAAGCCATTGCCCTTATTTCTTATTTTTATCTACCTAGCCTCTTCAGTATGGTTTTTACTAGTGGAGCTTTTTCCAGTAAGAATCATGGCACTGATCCTTAGCATTGTTGTCTCCTCTGCTTAAGCTGGCATAAAAGCCAGTGTTTAAAAACTAGAAAAAACATTTTTTCCAGTAATAGTTCCTGTTTTAAACTATTATTATTTAAAGCACTGTCAGGCTTTCTCAAACCCTTAAAAAGGTTTTTCGGTGCTTTGTTACAATGTAGTTTCTTCATTTGGCCTATATATTATACAATGAAGCATCAAGATTAAGGTCCATGCTCTAGTATTATGTTCATTTCCATGTTTTCATACCTGAATTAAATACCAGCCCTGTTTTTTCGTGGGATGGGGTATACTCACTGATCTTCAAACCAATTGTCTACTTATTGCATCACTTATGGGCAAATGCTCTAAAGGTGAAAACGAAAGAAAATTAAGAAGAGCACCTCATCTATAATTTTTGTGTCTATCTAAATACAACTAAGTCTGGAGCATATTCTGTCATCAGCAGTGTAATTTTCCGCTTTTAAAGTTGCATCAAACATGATGAATACATGATTTGTGCCTAATAAACTATTTGCAGAACACTTTTTGCTATTCTGAGGACTCAGGCATAATGGTGAACAAAACAAAAAATATGGCACAGTGAGATTTGGATTAAATTAACGATAACACTATTAGTGATATAAAATAAGACTTATTTTTTAAAATATGAAGTCCTGGAAGAATAAATTTCATATGAGTTAAATTTTTAACTAGCTTTAATCTGCTAAAGTTTATGAATTCCTGTGAAGCTGTTCTTGCTGAGGATAATGTGATTATTTAAGATTACACTGCATCAAAATGTAAGCGAGAAATGTTCATGTTTTATTCTGGAAGATGTTCACACAGTTGATCCTAAACAGCTACTGAGTACCAATAAATTTTTACCAGGTATTTTTAATGAAGTTTGGGCATTTTTTATTAAGCTTATGCATCTACCAGCTCTATTCTTAAAATCAACTGAAGGATTACAAGTGTCATAATATCTTGTCAAAGTAAAACAATATGATAAATACACCTTAGAAATGTCATCTTGCTTGTGCAGCATAGTGCTGTTTTGCAATAACATGTTTAGGGATTGAGTGTTTTGCTGCAGCTTTATTTTGAAAATGTAAACTTTAAAAGGAAAGAAGCAAGCAAAGCAAGTGTAGTTGATGTAGCTTATAAAGATTAGTAACTAGGTTAAATCTCTTAATGGATTAATTACACAATATATTCTAACAGGGACAAGAACAACAATGCTGTTCTACATTTGCCTTAAAAATGATTGCATGTAAACATGTGCCATCACTATGGTGAAGTTTAGAATTAAAGTACTTTCAATTGATGTTTTGATGATTGAGTAGATACGTTTTTATGTCATAAATACTGAATAAAAATTTTAAGTGTTATCTAGTGTCTTGACTTTTGCAACTTCATTTGAAAAATTTAGGTATTTCAGTAAAGGTATTTCAGTAGAGTTTATATTTTTTTAGGTTGCATTCATGGCAGAACTTAGGGGATAAACTAATCTGGATACTGTATTCCAGTTCTGGTTAACAGAAATAAGAATATTGCCATATAGCTCAGGAATAAAGGCTTGTGAGGTTTTCTGTTGATTTGTTTTTTGGCTTTTTTTGGTGTGCCTCCTTTTCCTCTCACGTGTTCCCCTCTCTACCCCCATTCCTTCAGTTTACAGACATTAAGTTAGAAATGCTGTCTTTCAGATGAGTATTTTACACTGGAAAAATTATAAACTTTAGTGGACAGAAATGATGATCAGAAGTTGCTTGAGGACAGACAGTTCAAGCTTTATTCACTTGTTTCTTATTTCTGTAGATTGACATTACAGTTCACATGGGATCTATTATCCTGTATGTCTGTATACTGTAATGTCTTCAAATGCATTTAAAATAAATCTAGTTATCTGCTTTCATTCTGCAAATAGGTTGCATCTCAGTTTAGTTTTTTTAGCAGAGATTCTCATGCTGTTGACATAAGCAGAAACAATGGTATTCTGGTCAGACTTTGCAGTGGCTTCATGTCAGAGTAATACCACTGCTATGGGTTTATAATATAGTACTATAAATAGGATTACACTGTTTGAAGTTTGACTCATCTTCAGAGACTTCAACTATCTATAACTTCTTTGCAAACAAGCAAAAAAGAAAGAGTAGAAACATGGAAGAGATGATTAAAAGCCTACTACATAAGCTATGCTATAAATACAGTGTAGACCAGAAAGAATTACAACACAAGTGTCTTTCAAAGCATGAATAGTCTAGTAGTACACTAATGTTCTGTGCATTATATTCACATATGTGCTCAGTCTTACATATGTGCAGTAATTGGAAAAAGCTGCAAACTGGAACTGGTAAAATTTAGGGAAGCTTAGGCTAGGCGGGTATCCATTTGCCTGTGTGAAGGCTGGCTTTTGAGACATCTGACTCTTTTGGTAAGAGTTCTGTCTCTTTGTTGGCTGTGCAGCTGGCTTCTTGGAAGCATGCCTTTACAGACTGAATAAAATGGTGCTGCATAGGTCATTGCTACTACTAGCCCTTAACTTGCCATCTCACAGCAGAACCAGTTGCTCTTGTGGTAACAGCAAAACTTTTAAACCAAAAACTTAAGCAAAACTTAAGGTAAAAGTTAATGCCTACTGACGTCTACTTCTACTTAAGATCAGCGAGAGTTATGCTATTGATGTTTCAACTGAAGTTGTAATTATTGCATTTATTCCAGATATGCATTAACAAAAGAAACCAGAATTTACCCAGTTGGAAAATATGCCTGACTTTGCTACAACTAACATATTTGCTGTTTGAAAATGCTGGCTTTTGAGATAGCTTTAAAATGGTTGTAAATGTTATCTGATAAACAAGTGCTACAATATATTGATCTTGCTTTGCATTTGTGAAGGTTCTGATAATTTCTATTGCAAGTAACATGTCAACTCTTAAAAAAATCGCAAAAATAAATTTTATTCTTCCATCATCTGCAACCTATTTACAAAGACCTTTTCTTTTTTCTCTTCTCCATGTACAGGTAGTGGCCCAATTGTGGATCCAGATGTTTATGGTATATATTTAATTTCTTTTTTCTTTTAATGATAGAAATGAACTGAAACCATTAAAAGACTGGATATCAAACTCAGTTAAATTGAAATGGCATTTATTATAGCACAGTTCTAAAAGATAATTTTGTACTTTTGCTTCTTCTCCTGCCTACTGTTATTTAAGATAAAATAGGGCAATCTGACATTTTACACTCTACTGTGTTTTATTCACATTAGGAGAAGCATAAATCCACTGCTATGGATGGTTGCAGTTGATCCTGTGGGATGACAGCTGTCTGATGTAGCTCGCAGGCATGAGATTTTTGTGAACTTTTTGGAGGCATTTCTTGGAGGAAAAAGAGTTCGTAGTTTCTTCTTACTTAACATAGTTTTTCACTTTTTTGCTGCTAAAAATGTACCTCAAGTCCCACTTAAAAATGAGGTTGGCACAAGTAAGTTTTCCTGTAGGCAATTTGTTTTGCTCTATCTGCTCATTTGTACCTCCCCCTAATCTCTCTTGCATAAGCAGACCATCAACTCATTGGTATCTGCATGTGTGCCAGAGGATTTGATGATGCAGTGTTCACATCAGTTTTTTTGTTAGGAATAATGATTTGGTCTGTACCTAGTGAGAGCCAGTGTGGACTGGAATAGAAGTTACAGAGCAAACAGTAACTGGCTAGCTTTGCTTAATACTGCTGTTGTATTTATGGTGGGCACTGTTTGTATGAAGATCTTGTTTCTGTGCTGTTTATAAAGGTTCTGATGCCTGTACATGGCTTTAACTGAGTGAGTGCTGTGCTTTGGTTGACTTGAATAGTTTTCTGCTGAGATGCGTACTTCCAGTTGTGCTAGGAGATCACAGCCTGCAAGACCTAGTCCTAATGAATGCAGCCTTCCTTTTTTTTCTTGCCTTTCTTTCTGCTGTTTGAAACTGCTGTCTTTGATCTTTGTTTCAGCGAGTCAGTGCTTCCTCTGAGAAACACTTCGTAGTCCAGAGTGTTTGCCTAATTATTCCAAATTCACAAGACTGGCTAGTGAGATGAATAAATGAAACCAGCTGGAAGGTCTAATGTACTGCTATCACTTCTTGAGGGAACCACTGCCTGACTGCAAGGCTGACAGGGAAACAGATCTCTCTCTCCCTTTCTTCACCCTGGTGTGATGGATCCACGCCTGTCAGTAGTTCTCTGATTTTGATTGCCTCAAAGGTGGATAAAAACACCTGGTATGGCCCGCTCCACTTCCTGGAAAAAGGGTGTCCTGGAAAACTCCTAATATTGTTGATATTATCCAGTTGTCTTCTGATTTAAATTTAACTCAAATTTGTAGTAAAGCAGAGAGTGCCCAGTACCAATCATTTGATCAGGCCTTAGTCACTTTTCTCACTTTATTAGTTCTATAAGTAAAAGCTTCTGGCCATCATGAAAAGTTGTCTGTTCATACCAGTAAGTATCTATATCCCCCCTTTTTTAGGCAATTCGGAAAAACTGATTTGCCAGTATTGTACTGGGAAGTTCCCTTTTCCTATCATCCCTGCCTGGATCCTGTGGGCTACATTCAGATTGTTTCTCAGGCAAGTTTCACACTGTCAAGTAACCTGCTTCACATATGTATATAAATTACAGGCTACCATGTTTCTATTTAAATGGTTAGAGCATCAGTTCCCTCTGTGTTTTTATTATGTTTCCCCAGTCTTTTCCTAAAACACTGGAGGATATTACAGTATATGAGCCTGCACATCCGATTGTTCAATTTCTCCAAAATCCTTGATCAAATCCTGGTGTGACTTGGAGTATTCTGGTTTCAGAGACAGAGACTGTGGTTTACTGTTTGGGATCATGGTCATCACAGTGCCAATCTCTGTAGCACGTCTGGCTTCACAGTCTGCCAATTGGTTCCCCAGCTCTTTCTCAGTGTTACCCCTTTGGTATCCTTACAATGAATATTTGGTACCTTTTCTGTAGGTTTATTGCATCAAGAAGTTTCAGAATTTCCTTAGCATGTTTTATGTGCTTTCCTTGTGATGTTAACTGTCCCTGTTCTTTCCAAATATGAGCATGCATTACCCCAAAGCCGTATCTCAAATCTGTCCATAAGTTGATCTTCATTTCTTTGGCCAATTTTAGGACCTTTCTCAAGGCAATTTCCTCAGCTTTCTAGGTTGAAATCCCAGCAGGTAGTGGTTTTGCTTTGATTATCTGATCAGCGATAGTGCTGCATACCCAGCCTTCTGGATTCTCATTTTCACAAAACTGCTCCCATCTGTGAGCCATGAGTCCTCAGCATCTTCCAGGAGTTTCTCCTTCAGGTGTGGTCAACTGGAATACACCTCCTCCATTGTCTCCAGCACTCTCCAATCACTAGTTCAGGAACAGTATACAACTGTGGAAAGAAGCTTGATTCGCAGTGTTAGTGGTTACAGTGTTGACATTGTCTTTTTCTACTGATATTAGCTTGATACTTCAGGATGTTGTGAGACCCAGTGACCTCCCTTCTGTTCCAGAACTGGTGAAACTGTACAGGAGACCAGAATGGTCATCTTATGACCCCAGGTGAATTTTTCAAGTCCCTTTGATGCTAAGAACAACTGCCACCACTGTCCTCAAGCACTTAGGCAAACCTTTTCATCACTTCATCCAATTGTTTGGAGAAGTAAGCAACCAGCTTCTTGTCAGGTTCTAAATGCTGAGCAAGTACTTTCCAGGGCAGCACTCTGTGTGTCAGTGAGGCCCAAAGATGGAGACTTCATAAGCTCCCTTTTCAGTTCTTTCAGGGCCCATTGCACGATGTCAGTCCAATCCAGCTCTGTTCTTGGTTGGCCCCCTTTGATTAATTCATTCAGAGTTTTTACTAATAGCCTGTAATTATAAATCCATAGTCTGCATTGACCTGTCATGTAAACAAAGGTGCTGAGTTCTTTTACTTGTTTCAGTGCTCTGAGTTCTCCTTGTCCTCCAGAAAGTTGGTATATGTGACTTGCTGTTGGATCAATTAGAGTTTCTGTGGAGCGACTTGAAATCCTGTTAGTTCCCAAAAATTGAACAGACTAACAGACCATTGCATACAGGTTTCCCATGTCATGGTCACAATTATGTATGTCTACATATTGTAGTAGTTTCCCATCATCTGTCAGTGGTGTCCAGGCCTCAAGTTCCTTCACAAATTGATTACAAAAAGTCGTTGGATTATTTTAAAACCTTGGGGTAATGCAGTCCAGGTGAGCTGGGTTTTTCATACCAAATTACCCATTTAAATGCAGTACACAGAAGAAAGCATCTTTTAAGTCCAGGATGGTAAACCACTCCTGATGTGTTTTTAGGTTAGTTCATGAGGTGTAGGGGTTTGCTACTACTGGCTGTAGGTCTTTTGTAATTATGTTGATCTCCCTCAGTTCCTGTACTATGCAATTGCTTTTACTGTCCAGATCCTTCTCAGGCAGGACCTGGGGTATTATATTCTGACTCACATTCTATGAGAAGCACAAAATGTAAGAAACTGTCCATGATTCCCTCCCTGTTGATTATCTAATCTTGAAGGGTAGTGTTTTACTCTTTCTCATGCCAAACCTGCTCTGGGTTGTATCCTCGTATACCTGGATTATTTCAAAATCTTCTATTAAATATTTCCTTAGGATTTCAATTAATTAATTGTTTCCCAATCTCAATTCCATTTTGCCTCCCCTGAAGGATACATTAGCTTGTAGTTTTTCCAGTAGTATTTGTCCCAGTAAGGACTTTGGGGAGTTTGGCATATACTGAAATCTGTGTATTCCTATCTGTTTTCTTAATGAAGCTTGATGTATTCTATAAAATAAGCTTTGCTGGATGGCCAGTAGCTCCTACAATGTTACAAGTACATGTGGCTTTTTCAAGAAATGCTTTAACTGCATCAACTTACTCTGAGAATTGTCTGCATAATCTTACAGTCACTTATCAGGTTTAAAACAATTGCTTATGTTGCTTATATGGCTACACACCTACTTATCTTTACATTCCTTCTGTATTTATCTAGCAAGCCAGGCCTGACTCTGTATTTCACAAGTACTTTTCTACATCTCATTTCACATAGGCATGTCAAAATCAAACATTATTTCTAAAACCTTCTTTATGTCATAAACATTATTCAAACAATCCAATTTGTCTTAGGACACTTATTTCACTATTAATGCAGACAATTCTGCAGTCTGTGCAGATCATGTGGAAGCCAGTGTCCTACCTCCCCTCTACAGTGTGCTGAGTAGCTCCTCCCCCCTGTATTGTTCCTGGGAATCTGTCAACAAGCGCATCACCTCCCTTGGGACCAGCCAAACCATCTTAGAACCCTTTCCTGCTTTAAAATTCTATATCCTCCCATTCCATTAAACAGAATTCACACTATAGTATCCTAGTACTACTTACCCATTTTAAAACTCTTCCCATTATCAAAGTTATACTTTAACAATCAGAGTTCCTCCTACTGCCAGCACTGTGGCTACAGAATTTTGCAAATAATGAGTCCATCCCAAAATCACCAGACCCAGCATTTCATTCTACCTGTCTTAAAAATGATTGCAGCACATTTCCAGTCCTAGGCAAAGGCAACTGTACAACTCCTCAAAGTATCTCTGGATCAATACTCAGCCAAGCCTTTAGTCAAGATATGCCCCAAATGTTTAGCTTTCTGTTAAAAACTTTAATGCCACCTTTTCAGACACTTTAGGCTCTTTTTAGATAGATAATTAAAGAATTTGTCGTTGTTCTATCACTTTCTCCTCCCGTCAGGACTCAGAACAAATCTCCCCCCACTATTACTGCAGTGCTGCCCAGAAGGAAGATGGGCACTTGCTGTGAGCCTCCACCCCCCCACATAGCATCCTTAGGGAAGGACAGCTCATGTTAATGTTACTTCACTCTTCTTCCTACTTTTCTTGTTTTCACTCAAAGGCAAAATAGTGTTTTACTATCCTCTGTAAGTGAGCATTCAAAACTAATATTTTAAGTTGAGCATTGAGTGTGAGGAGGTATCTAGTTCAAGATAGTAGTGTTTTAGGGAGAAATATATATTATGGGCTCCAAAAGACTCATCTTCAGTGAGGACTCAATAATGGCTACTAGTCCCTTCCTTCTATATCTTGAAACAGTGTATTACTTTATGAGACTCCCAGACCAGATACCCCTAAGAGGTTCCATATCTAATTTTCTATATTTCCGTCTGACTGCCCACACCTCTGGGTTTACTTTAGCATAAGTTCTATTAGACAATTTGCACAAAGCTGCAACAGCACTCATCTCCATTTATAATATTAATCTGCATCCTCAATTTAATGTTGGATAATTAAAATTATTTTGATGTCTATTCCTGCCTGCTTTAATACCAAGTTTAAAGCAGATTCAGAGGCTTTGGTGTCCATTAAAACTGCACCTCCTCCCAGTATGGACATCTACACAACAGATTAACAAGGTCTCCAAAGTAGTGGGTCACTGAAATAGTAGGAGTCCCTGACACACCTAACAACCCAACAAATGGTGGACTTGTTCCTCGTCATGGTCCACCTGCCTCTGCAGACCTTCTCTTTTCCCGTATCCTTTACAGATGTCACACTGATTCCTTCCCAAATGAAGCTGAGGCTGCCCAGTTAATTTCTTATTAACTCCTGGCAGTTGCTCCCTGTCTGCTCCTCAACTACTCAAATTCCTGTTGGTAGCACCTTTAACCATATTTCCATATATTCCTTTATAATAAGTTAAAGTTCCATTTCTTGTCCATTTTCTAGACCTTTTAAGTCTACAATGGCCATCAGTTCTTACAGTATTCATTGTTACTTTGTGATGAGATGGTTCCCTTATAATTTCTTAATTTCCTTTATTCATATGACTGAAGTCAATGGCAGCTGGAAGGTACAGGGCCAGGCTGTGAGGACCCCAAGATGCAGCAGAGGACAGGGAATCCTGGCCTCATGTACCCATTTGCATGGAAGGAATCCCTCTGTAGCTGAGTTGATTTCTGTCTTGGGAACTGATAATCTCGTTGTATCTTGAGCTCCATGTTAGGGATTCCCAGACATTTTTCATTAGGAGCTTCAAGAGTACAGTGTGAAATGGAGTAACTGTTAAGGTGTCAGCTGTCTGCATGACATAACATCTATGAGTTCATGACCTCCCACAAGCACAGAGCATCCTCTTGTGCCTCTGGCTCACCCAGCAGAAGAGATCAGGAGAAGAGGCCATCCTGGCCCTGTCTGGGAAGTTAGCAAGTGAAATGAAGCAGCTTTCTTAGGGTTGAGCAGGAAATCAAATACAAAGGCAGCTTCTTTGGCTCATGCTGAGCTGCTACTTCTGATGCTGTTGTGAACATGGGAGATACCGTACCACCCCATATCACCACACCCCACAGATGCCCTAGGTGCTGGTGTAACTTTGCCGTTGGCATTTGTAAAATGTCTGCAAAACACTGCCTGGCCTCAGCTTCAGTTCTCCACAGTTGGTGTGTCACAGGTGGCTGCCTGAGATAGGCAGCAGTGGAGAACCTGGCCTCAAAGCGGTGGGAGTCCCACACAGCATGCATGAGTCAAAGAATGTGATCCTGTCTGCACTGGAATGCTTGGTAATGGTGTCAGGACTTCATAGTGAAATGAAGAGGGATTTATTTAACTCAGAATAATTTAGTCTTGGCTGGGTAGCTTTGTGAATGTTTTCCTTACCTGTCTCAGGTATTTCAAGAGACTTTGAAGATGAGGATCCAATTCACATGCAAGTGTTTCACAGCTACAAAGCAAGGAGTGTCAATGCAACACTGGGGAGCCAACATAGCCTGCTTTAACTATTGCCCATTTTAATATTAAAGTACTTTCAGGGGATTCACAGACCAGATTTGAAACACTATGCATAGTTCTCATTCAGGGTGTGATTTCTAGTACATTAGCACAGACATGAGCATAAACAGAACTGTAAAACTGATTGGTTTTTGCTTGCCACTATTTGCAGGTAAAACTAGGGGCAAAAAATATTCCCAATAGAAGGTTTGTATTGCAGAGCCAAAACAGTGAAAACTTTTAATATTTGTTTTATATAGTGATCTTACAAAGCTATCACGAATGTAGGTTTGGTTAAAACTGTCTTTGGAAAGATTTTTCCTGTCTCAGAGGCTGAGATACTTGTTACAAAGCAAGTTCTGCCTGCAAATGGAAGAAGGGTATATCCTGGTTGTTAATGGTTTGCACAGCATCTTGTCTCTGTGCCCTGGGTGCTTCTGTAGGTAACTCATTCAGGCAGGGTTTGTGCTGCTTGGAGTAAAGTATGGAGTTTTTTGGCTGTTTAGTGCTGTTTTCACCTTGCTACACTGGAATCTGTAGGGATAGAGCTGCAGTGCTATATTGGAGAACTCAAATGGTAAAAGACCAGGAAATCAGATTTTGTTTCTCATGAAAGCTCTGTTTACTTAATTATTTTGGCTTGAAATAGTCCTGTCCTTCACGTGTGATGTAGAGCCAAAATAACCTATGCAAGATGATTAGAAAATCTAACTGTACTGACTGTAGCTGTGTAGCTTCATATACCAAATAATCTGCATTGTGCTGACTGCTTTTCAGAAAGTGTGTTCATGCATGCATGAAGATCAAAAGCCCAGTGCAACTTGTTGCTACCATTGCCAGCTGAGCTGTCCAAAATGGCCTTGTGAGCTAAGGAAGATCAGCACAGGCCCTCCCTGCTTTTTCTCAGCAGCAGCTCTGTAGTGTGAAGAATTCTGACTTCTGCAGTTAGTTAGAGCTATGCCTCTGCACACTGCCTTTTCAGATTCATGGAAAAAATTTCATTGGAAGGCCTGCGGCACTGAATTAAATCAAAACATAGAAAGAAATACACTGCACATTTAAATTACAGTACATTTTGAAATAGATGCAGTTATTGCCCTTGTTTGTTTCTTTCATATCTTCACGCTACATTTTCAGAATGTGCATTTTAAATTTTATTAGAATGACCATTCCCCTCATTTCATGTGTAAACTATGTAATCCTTTTTATCTTGAAAAAATTTTACAGGAAGTCATGAACTGTAAACATCTCTTTATCAATTCTAGATGATTATATATAATTAAGCAATATTAACTCATTTGATGGAATACTTCTGGACTGACCCCACAGATTTGTTAGTGGGATTATTTTGATAAATTTCTTCATAATATCTCAGGCACATAATTTTTTCCCATGTTTACCTTTATGATGGTTTATGATGCTACACTTCTGCATCTCTGTGCATACAGTATCTTTTATTATTTTTTAAATTAATGGCTGTTTCACATTTGATAGTAATGAAGTAGCTAAAAGCATACCTTACATGTTCTCAGCTAAGCAAAAGTCTCTGTTAGTTTCTAAGACTCTTCTGTATTTGTCTGAAAACATGGCTGGAGAAGTTCAGTGTAGAGGATAGTCTTTCATTTTTAATGGGAAGTCAGAAGTGCAAAAAATAGCCTTATGGATGGAGTTCTTTGTTAACTCTGGTTTTCCCAGTAAAGACATACATCATAGTGTGAATTACTTACTAGTTGGCTAGTCACACCAAAGGTTTTTTTCATCTACCACAGGGATCCCCCTCTAGAATGTTTCAGCTACTTAATATTGTTTCCAAAGAGCTCAGAGTCTTGAGGGTTATTAGTTGCCTTTCCATCTTACAGAGATTGTCTTAAAGACAACCCTTTCCCCTCTAAGATTACAAAATTATTAAAGTGACTTTTTTTCCTTTCCTAAGAGTATGAAACCACACCTAATGATCTTGGAGACACTACAAATAACAGTAATCAGATCACTTCTACGGATGTTTCCAACAAAGACAATGAAGATAGTATCACTGTAAGTATGTATATACATTGTTTCCTGATGTGTAACCTTGGTGGAATTTCTGGCCTATACAACTCAGAAAACTGTACAGGATGTAATAGAACCCTAAGCTATCAGAACACTGGAGCTATTAGTGAGTTGTGATCAAAACTCAGAAAAAAAGAAAATCAGTGCTCTCCTCTCTTGCTCTCCCTCTGTTTTTTGTACGAGTGAACCACTTCTCAGTCCAAATAAAATTGCTAGTTTGTTCCATTCTTTTCAAAACAACTTACTCCAATTTTTTAGCCTAAGATTTTGCTTCTAATTTTAGCCAAGGAGATAAAATCTTTATTTACAAAACAAAGACAGGGTAATTTAAAGATTGTTGTTTAAATTCTGTTTCTGGAGTCATGTTCTACAGACGGAGAGGATTGTGCTGCAGTGAACTTTTCCGTTCTAATTGTATGTTTTTTAAAACACGATTTCATGTAGTTTTTTGATAAAATAATTATGTTACATTTTAGTATAAGTAGTTGAGTTGATTGACATCCTCCTTTGCTGCCTTACTGCTCGTGCTGTCCTGAACTGAGTTGTTGGAGCCTGGTAGCAGGTTGCAGTCTTGTTGGTAGAGTAGTCTCCCTGTGTCAGTGACTCTGCAAAGCAGCAGGCAGTGGAGGGCAGGGATGTTGATGAAGCAGAAAGCAGACTCTGATCTGGGAGACGGCACTTTTCTCACCTGTTTCCTTCCAATGTGCCTTTCTGCTGGAAGGGAGAGGGATAGTATATATGCCCTCCCACCTGCATTGAATGTGTAGCATGTTGAAAAAGTTATTTTCTGAGGTGTCTGAAACTCTGTTCTCTGCAAGACAGAAGAAACCTGAGCAAGCGGCTGTTTTCTGTACTTCTTGATCCAAGTGCAAATTTTTTCCTGTTAAGTCTCTGTACCTAACTGGGTTTATCTGAATGTATGCTGAGTGTTTTTGAAGTTCATGAGAACAAAACAAAAAGATCTGTTTATTTTCTTTTTGTAGGTGTATGTTGTGGTGGGAATTGCAGCACTGGTGTGCACTGGCTTAGTGATAATGCTTGTTATTCTGAAGTTTGGAAGGCACTCTAAATTTGGGATGAAAGGTAAGCAGGATTGTTTTTTATATCTTCCATAGTTGTTATGAGTTGTTACTATAGGCTTCTTCACTAAAAGAGCATTCAGAATAACTAGATTAATGTAATCACATTTGATGTTTTTTTTTATTCATCAGGTAAGTAAACACTGAGGCAGATGTAGATTGAGTGTAGAATTTTTAGTCAAACTCTTCCCTTTCTTTTTCTTATGACAAATCCCATTCCCTTCTCTTCTGCAAAGGCCCCTGGGACAAGTTGGGGAGCAAAATGTTACTCGAATCAGTATAGGTAGGAAGAAGATAAGAAATAAAATTTATTCTGAGTTTGACTTCAATTATTTCATGAGGATCTGTGCTGTATTTAAGAGTTACTTCATACTGTAAATGCCACAGTGAGTAGATAAATTCAAGGGCAAACAAGGGCAAGAGTGGAAAGTGCATTTGCAGTGTATTCTGGGTATAACAGTTTGGTCTTTTTTGACAGAAATTTTCTTGAACTTCTGTTTGCTACTTTTGTAAAGTAGCAACCAGGGAGAGATGCAAGTGTTCATATCCCTGTGGAAAGGGGAAATCTCTGCCTTCCTGTTTATCCATTTGTATATTTTGCAGCCATATGAAGGTGTGTGTGACATGGAGGTACCTGCAACAACTCCATTACTATATTATTTTACTGATATCATCAGTCCGTGTCTGGAGATGTAGGTGAAATTGTATTAAAAAACCAAATAAACCCCAACACTTTCTTGTTGCTACATCTAGAAGATGGTTTGTTGTGTGCTAAAGAAAATGAGCATTTGTTCTTAAGATTTGGAGTTTAGGGTCTGTGGAGACATTGGTAATCAATATTTTGGTAGGCTACTGTTAACTTCATGTCCTTCTGTTCAGTTATGCTTGTGGCATAGCAACACATGGATGCATACCTTGATGACCTTTACTGGCTCTTGACAAGTACTCTTTTTCAGAGATATCTGCTGTGTATTTTGTGTTTAAGTATTCTGTTTAGGGGAAGGTCTCTAGAACAAATGAGATTTGAGTAGAGCAGAGATGTAGTCAGTGCAGATCAGTTTGCTGGTGTGGTAGCCTTTTTCTCACCTCCATCTGATATGACATAGACTCTTCTCTTTGGGGTGGTGTTAAAAAGGAGAGTCATTGTGAAATATTCTGAGTAGCAGTGTGGAGCCAGCAGGATAGAGCTGAGAGTTTTGGCCAAAGACTAGAAAAAGCTTTCTGCGACTGAACAAGAGCTCAGTGTATATTTAACTTGTTTCAGTCTTTCTCAATTGCATGTAATGAGCTGGATTAGGTGGAAGTTAAATGGGAGAAATGATGAGAGATATCTGATGTTCACTCTTTTAAGCTTGATAGATTTTTCAATATTTGCATAAAATTTCAACACTGCATTATTGGAGGAACTGGGAAGTAAACACAATCCACAATATACAAAGTTATTTTGTGTTGTAACAAGTTAAGTCTTACATGGTGGCTGTGCTTTAGTATCTTCAGGTACATTGTTTATCTAAGAAGTGGTACTTTTGCTTGATCAGTTAGGTTTGCGCACAGTAGGTTTTTTCTACAAGAGTTGTAGGTCATATTTTTAGTAAGGATATGCTTCTGGGGAAATGACTTTATAAAATTCTGAAAAGTGCAACTCACAGTGTTTATTTAGTTATTTAAATTTCACTGGTGATGGTTAGGAAGTTTAATAAAATGAGTTCGTAATTCAGAGGCATAATGTACTTGGTAGTGGTGAAATGTCACTGAGAGCTACAAATAGCTTTTCAATGTTTCATTAGAACGAAGTAATCTTTAGTTGTCCCTGAAGTGAACCTAGAACTTCTCCAAAGTCTGCATGCACACACAGGCTTCACAGTCTGAATCTCTCCTTGGTCTGAAGTCCCAGAAACAGTCTTTCCATTTATCATCATCAGTATTAATGAATTTTTATTACAGCAATATTTAATGATGTGAGAATAGAACTCTATATTGATATGTAATACCCAGACTAGTAATAAAATATTATCTTCTCTGAGAAACCTGCGACATGCAAATTGGAAGAGGGTAGAGTCAGGCTGGATAGAAGGAAGAAGCTCTTTATAGTGAGGGTGCTGTGACACTGAAATGGATTGCCTAGAGAGGTTGTGGATGCCCCCTTCCTAGGAGTGTTTAAGGCCAGGCTGGATGAGGCATTGAGCAACCTGGTCTAGTGAGAGGTTGTCCCTTCCCATGGCAGGGGAGTTGGAACTGGATGATCTTTAAGGTCCCTTCCGACCCAAACTATTCTATGATTCTGTGATTCTAAATTGAGAATACGTAGATGAAGATAAACAACATAAGGAAAATAAGGCAGAGGTGAAGAGAAATTACAGTCAGTATTAATCAGTACAATACATTTAAAATGCATAGTTTGAAAATTGTGAGTAAAAAGATAAAGCCAGCTGCTTGTGAACTCCTTGAGTCATTTGACATTGAATTCAGTGACAGCAAAATTAGTCCCAACTTAGCATACAGGCATCATGTTATAATTGGTGGTTTAATAAACAGTCTTAGTAGGGATGTGGGAAGGAACAAAACATCCAGATTGTCATTGAAAATATTTATAATACAAGATAAAAAAACTATTTTCAAATATCCCTCAAAATATTGATTAATAATTTGAATTCATAAGAAGAAACTTCTGGGTTACATCAGAAAGAAATTCAAGGAAGTTTCCATTTTCTAGTGAGAATACAACATAGTCACCTCTGTCATTAAATGTCTCCCTGCCCTTCTTCAGCAAACAGTTTGGAAAAAAATGAAATTGTCATTCAGTAACTGGAGCGGTCAAAGTGATATTTTTCATGTAACGGTGTACTAAAAGGGAAAAAAATATTCCATTGGGAAAGAAATGTGTAAATAGGCAGTCAGCATGATATGTCCCATAAGGAAGGTCATAAAGAATGAAATTTTCACCCCATTTGGATTTATAACAGGCACCTGCAGCGTTCTGAAGACATTGGATTATGGCTCATTTTTAAATGCCAGTTTATCACATAGAATCATAGAATAGTTTGGATTGGAAGGGACCTTAAAGATCATAGAGTTCCAACCCCCCTGCCATAGGCAGGGACACCATCAGATCCTACTATCAACCCTACACTGCCTGAACCACAACTAAACCACATCCCTCAGCACCACTTCTACCAGTCATCTGGATACCTCTGGGATGATATATCACTTGTATGAAACACCACAAATTCTACAAGAACACCTCACTAAAGGTCCTGCAGCCATCAGCATCTTCTGCCTGGACACCATCTACCCATGTCCTTAATGAGTTCTGTGCTTAAGCAGCTTGCACATGATTAGAGTGTTGTACTGACATGATGGTGACCTCAGAGAGAGATGTGGAATGGATGGTTGTGTCTGAGTGATGCTGTATCAGAGCTGCCTGTACCTGGAAGCACTGTACAGAAGCCACAGTGACTGCTATAGAGCTCTCATGAGCTCATTGAATTCTTCCCATTCCTGTACTGAGCAGATTGGGAGCAGCATGTCCTCTGGTAGCTTCCTTTGGCAGTATTGGTCAATCTCTTATCAAGATTAGTTGGAGACCTGTATAAAAGTAACAGCCTGTCTTGTGGTTTCTGTTTTAATTTCCTGTATTTCAAGTGAGGGGATAACTTAAGATATGTCCATTTCACTCAGTTACTTTTCCAAATTGTAGTAACAAAGGGGGGTGTAAATAAGGAGAAAAAGGAAAATCAGTTCACTGCCATTTACAAAATAAAAAATTTTGTTTGTGATGGTCTGTATTCTGGTTGAGGTTGGATTGTCCCAAAAGAAACAATTGTTTTAATTCTTGCCTTGCTTCTTTCCACTTTGTCTTTAAGGCCTAGGGGAACTAGCAGGTTCTGATGATTAATTTGAGGAGTAGTATTAATACTGAAATGATATTTGGTCTGTGCTAGAGAACACTTAAAATGCTGTTGCCACAAAACCCTCAACTCTGTCCTTTCTACACTGTAGATAAACTCTCTTGTTGGGCTAGACTTCCAGACTTCCATTGTAAAACTCATCAGAGTTACTGGTGAAACAATTTTATTTCTCTGCTTATGTACATTTCAAGGACCTTTTAATGCAATGTTTGTTTGCCAGACCTTTGTATGAAATCATGCTTTTTGCTTGAGTCTAGAGCTGAGGTTTTTAGACCCTTACAAGATGCTGCAGCAAAAGCTTCAGTTAACATCTTAAATGCACTCATTAAAATTAGTGTATTGCTCTTACAAAACACCTTGGCTTGCTTGCTTACTGGAGGATGTGAGAGTACTTATGGTGGGAATTCACTCAAGGCTGCCAAGATAGCTGTTATTATTTTTATGTATTTTTCTGACTTGATCTAACCAGTTTATGAAATGGAAAAATAACAGGGAACTGGAGCAGAGAGGGCAGGGGAAGGTTTGTGAACTCTGTGAGTGGGTTTGTGTGAGAATAATTCCAGCTGTGTTTTATTCCACTTCCTGTGCTAAAAAATAAATGTAGATAAATAACCAGTTCAAACATAACCAACTTGATACACAATTTGCAAATGTTTATAGAGCAGAATGCTACCAAGCCTGAGTGCAAATATGGAGGAAACTGATTGAAGATAAAACAGCGGGTAAAGTTTGAAGTAGTGCAATTCAGTTAAAAGGATGAAAACACTTTTAGATTTGAACTGTAGTAAATTTTATCACTAAAAATGAGTGGAGTATCCCTACTCCACAAAAAAGGCAATATCCTTAGTGCTCTTTGCTCACTAGGAAAGCTGTAAGTGGATGCTCACAGGCAAAACTGTATCACAGCTGCTCTGCTGTAAATGGACTTTGTATAGGTTTTACCAAGAGCAGAAATGAGAGAGAACTCATGCCTTGCCGGAGAAGCTCCTTTTGTTTTTTAAGAAGTCAGACAGAGGTGGAGAGAAACATATGTATACTTACTTTGGGGTAGGACAGGGTTTTTTTGGATGTTTGTATGGAGCTTCTGTCAGTGCTTTGAGCTGTATCCAGCAGCACAGAAGTAAGGGAATAAACTAAGCCTGAAATTCCTATAATATTTTGGCAGTTCTAACTATGTGCATGTGTCTGTGAGCTTCGGTGTCACCCTTTAAAAGGTGCTGCTTCTTCCTCAGATGCTGATATTAATCCTGTGAATGCTTTAGCCATTTCTTGTACGTTCAAGTCTTTGCAGTTCAGAGGACAGAAATGAGATCATGTTGGTTGATTTAAGAATATATTGTTTCTTTTAGAACAGACACCCCAAAATATTGCTTTTCCTTAAGGCCCTTGCTTGCCTTAATTATTGAGTGTAAGTTTAAAATTTGGACTATCAGGCAGAATGCTGTTCTCTTTCAGCAAGCTGTGTAAAATCTATGAACACATCCATGGACTTTTCCTGCCAAGTTAAAACAGGGTATTTTCTTCTACTTCTTGGTGTCTCTTTCTCTAAAGTGTTTTCTATGATGTTTGTGCTGGGCCATGAACTTCCTTGAAAACTTTATAATTAAAAACACTTGTTATTCCATCAGAAGCACATTCATAGTAGTGGAATATTTTTTTTTATTCTCTGTGTGCTATTCGTTGTATTATTTTTGCTTGTAAATCTTGCTTTTGAGCTTTGGTCCAAAAGACCAAAGAGAGCAAAACTTGGAACACAGCAAGTTCATTCACAGCACATTTATCAGTTGTCTCACAGAATTTCAGTTTTGGTAAGAAGCACTGTACAACAGCATGATAAAAGCCTCCTTATAAAGCAGTAGAATCATTCTGACATCTTTAATCCATTATTAATTGAGGTCTTTAACCCTTATTTTCTGAAGTAATCATATTTACATTACTTTAAACACAGTGCTGTCAAGGTAAGAGAAGGATTGTTCTTTCTGAACTTGACCATTTGTAGAGGCTTTGGCATATTCTTTTGAATATAACTTTAGGGCAAACAGGATGAAACTCTTCTTTTACTTATCTGTAAGCATAAGGTAAATGGCTGTTTTGGGCTCAGTGTTAACACATTGCGGGAGAGGACGTGATTAAAAGCGACTTCAAAGAAAACCCTGTTTCATTATATTGGTGGTCAAAGTGTTCACTTTTTGGAGAGTTTAGATGATTTAAAGTACTGATATGGGAAAAGGGAGAGCTGTTCTTTCAATTATTTATTTATGATTACCACACTTTTTGCTTAAGCAACTATGTTGCTTATAGACTAGGAGAAGAATAAAATGCAGTTAGAAGAGTTTTTATTCCTAAGCCAAATACAAAGTAAAAGCTTTGACCTCCAATTATACAAATATGATCTAATGTTCAAATTTGTCTGCTATAAAGTTGAAGTGAGTGCTTTCCGGATAATTAACGAGGTCAGTGTGAAACTTGGAAACACACTTAATACTTGACCTTCATCAAGTCACTGAAATCCTGAACTTGTTGAGTTTCCATTTGTACGTATAGAATTAATTTTGTGCTGTATTGTACCTACCCAAATGCCAGTTATGTGGGTGTTGATCTTTCATTGTCTTGAGAACATTACATTATTTAGTCAATGAGAAGAATATAAAAGAGGGATTAATTCATGTGAGTCAGTGTCGTAAGATAAGATGTAGAAAGAAATGAATGTGCTCAAATCTGCTATATTTTTAGTGAGTAGACATGTGAAGGCAATGATGATATTGCTCATCTGAACCACACGCAAAAAAGCTATTTTTATTATTTGACATTGACATTCTATTCCCTGCAGTCATGGGCAGATTACAAAAATTGTCTCTCAGGTGCATTATTTGTGTAATAGGGCTGGTAATATTTACTTATCACATGAACATTTGAAAGACTTGTTAATGCTTCTAAGTACCTTACTCTGAAGAAGTGAATTGATGTAAGTACTTCAAAGGATGAGTGTTCTTATGAACTGATACATAAAAATCATTCTATGTAAAGTTTTTTTACAAATATCTTAATATATTTCAGCCACCATTTTCGTATGTTCTAACAAAGAGGTGTCTCTTCAACCATTGTTTTGTAGCAGTGTCATACTATCAGAACATAATTTTAGACATTTCTAGCTTTCCATTATTATAATTCATAGAAAATTTTATCTCTGTGTCAGCTTTCAGCTCCTTTCTGCTCTGGTTTCCTAAACCTGATTGTTATATGCAAGGTATAAAAGGGGACTGTAGATCTGATTCTATTGTAGGAGAAATCCAGTGGACCACATGCCTCATATGTAACAAAGAATCTCAAATCTGAAGCTGGGGATTTTTAAATAATAAAATGGTGTGTTTGACTGTAATGTTGTTTAGTTGCAAAATTAAAACTCAGTTGCAATAACTGAGGCAGAAAAGGAGTTACTAACTTATTCAGAGCTTTTCATAATTCAAACTGCTATACTGATAGATGCTTTTTAGTCTCCTGATGGATACAGGAAAATAGACTAAGGCTTGTTTCTGTTACTAGGAAAAACATGTAGAAATCAAGAGTAAAGGAGTTGTGTTCCACTCCCCCTCCCCAAATATATGTATACAAGCAGGTGATGGAATAAAAGAGTATGTGTGCCTGAAATGATATGAACTGGAGAACTAAGAAAGTGCTAAGGAGAGGACAACTTAGAGATGAAATGGTAAGAGACTGAATCAAAATTAGACTAATGAATGGATGCAGTGGAAATTAGGTGAGCTGAAAGACATAGTTACCAGGGCTCAATCTTGATATGAACCAAGCCTCATAGAAGTAGCACAAATCCTAGATCAAGGCAGTGTAGAAGAGAAGAGCCAATCTTAAAGTGTAAACTACAGATATACAACTCCATGTTCAAGAGCACCTTCATACTGCTTCCAATGCAGAATCCAGAGTTTCTCCTTTAGTTTTTTATGTGCAGAGAGTGAAGAGTTTTCTGCTTTTATATGAACTTCTGCCCATATGCATTACTTTGCGAGGGCAAATTTTGAATTACTCCATGTGGAATTTTAGAAAGAAATGAGGCTGGATGTAGGAAGAAATATGAGTTTGGGAAGAATGGAAGGTGGAAGAAATAATAATTCACAATGATTATATGTTTAGCTGTAATCAAAGTGAAATAAAGCACAAAAATGGATAGAAGAAGTATTCAGCTGTGGGAAATTAATATGAGGGGGAAAAAAAAGGGCAAAGACTAAAAAGACAGCCTGTACTATATTTATAGTTAGTTAGTCTTGAGTGGCCCTTGTTTCCTAATGCTTTAAACACCATTTACTTCAAAGCACATATGTGCTTTGTTGTGATCACCATTTGAGGAAGTGTTGAGATGATGCTGGAGAACTGAATGCTAAAAGGCAAGCAATTCTTAAACAATGCAAGTAGGAACTTGGATGATAGTTATATAAAAGGTATCCTGGTAGAGATGAGGTCCATTGTATGATCTCTGGCTGGTGAAAAGGCTAATACGAAAGGGCTGCCAGCAGAGATGCTGTTAGAGGTTGCTCCTGGAAATCAGTCCAGCTTGTGGCTGACTTGCCACAGAAGTGCTGAGGCTGGCAGGCATTCTGAGAGTGTCTGGATCATCTCACTGCTCAAAGCATGGTGAGCTACTGCAGATTGTTCAGGGCTGTGACCAGCTAGTACTGAATATTTCTAGGGATGGGAGCTCCCTCTATGTGTGGTAGTGTTCACTTGTCCCTACAATACATATTGTTCTTTCCTTAGTTTAAATTAAATTTAATCTATTTCAATTTCTACCTGCTGCTGTTTGTCCTGTTGCTGGACACGTTGACTCATACTGCAGAGGAGCATAAAAGGGTTAAATAAAGGTGGCATACAGACAAAGACACTTTCTGAGCTGTTCTGCATTGCTTTTGAGTACTGGCTTAATTGTGAAAACAAAAATACTGTAAACTAAATGTTTACAGTACAACAACATCTTTTTCAGGGAAATTATTTGTCTCAAGTATGTGGATCTTGGTTGAATAACACCACTTGGGATTACAAGTATATGTTGTTTGGGATTTTGCTCCACTCCTTTTACAATACCTTTTGAATTTCACATGTTTTTTCATGCATTTACATCACCCAGCTTTCAAAGAGTGTTGTTTTATTCATCCTCTGATCAAGTTGCATTGATTTGTTTTAGCAGTTCTGAAGATTGAAGTTTTGTTGTTTTTTATTTTCCTCATTTCATGAGTTTGGAACAAGTTTTGTGCTTGTCCTGAATAACACTACTCTGCTTCACAGAGTACTGATTTTAAATGCCTGGCCATGCTGACTACTTATCAATTGTTAGCAGGTGCCATGATCTTAGTACAGTTGGAATGCCCTTTTTTACTTCATTTCTGTAAAATAATTTGGTATTGCATTTTGTACAAGTAGGGAAGTTCTCTATGAACTCAGTACTTGGCTGGCACAAAACACTGTGCTGTGTCTCTCCTGACAGCTGTTGTCATTCTGATTCCTGCACCAGAATCATGTCTTTTGCAGTAGCACAGGTGGAATACAAAAGTTGAAGGCTTGTCTAATTATATTCTGGATAAACATGTATATCTGAAAAAGGCCCACAAACAAGAACTGCTCAGAGATTGAATATGATTTTTAAACTTTTCTAAAGCTTGTTTGAACTTTCCACAAATCATACAAGCTGCTTGTTCTTTCTTCAGGATTTTGCAAAAATATGCAGGAGTAGCCTTTTATTAGCAACTTCTTTGAATGCATTTGAAGATACCTTTGCTTTGTTTATACATTCTCATGGCATTACACTTTTTGGAGCTACATATTTGGAAAAAGCATCAATAATAGATTTTTTTTTCTTGAAAGGTTCATTACATTTCATTTTTCAGAATAACCATGAATTTCTGTAAAATCATGGTTGTAGAAGTGGTGTTGCTAAAGTAGAAATCAGGAAGTGCAAAAGTTTATAGGAATTAAGAAAAACTAAGACAAAAGGTAGCTAAACTGCTATAATAGGATCTCTAGGTTTTATTTAATTTCTGGGGAAAAGTTGTTGAAAGATTGTTTCATTTGAATAAATTTGTCCTTTTGGTTCTAGCAATACAGCTATTAAGAACAAATTCATTACCTCTGGGACATGAAGTCTTTGGGCTGCAAAGTTGTTTTGTTTAATTTTGACTATGCACTTATTCTGTGCTTACATAATTCCTCAGGAAGATACTGTATGACCTTGTCAGAAGTAGGGCAATAGATACTCATTTGGCACACATGGCTGTTCTTGTGTCCTGTGCCTGCTGCATGTAGGAAGGCTGTGAAGGGAGGGAAATTGTCCTTCTCACCGTCTCTTATGCACCCTGTAACTTTGGTAAAGACAATATAAAATAGATACACATAACTTTAATTAAGCAAAGTAATAATTTGGAATTTCTTACAGTTGATCTAGGGTGGAATTCACCATTTCATCTGTCATGAACACAGAGGAATTGGAAGAAAAATTTGTCATTTTGGTCCTTGTCAAATCAGTGCATACCTGGGTCTTGCCTGTTGTACAGCTCACATGGCACATGCAAAAGGAGCATGATAGCAAACCAGCAGAGAGATTAAGTAGTGTTTATGGTTTCACGCTGTTGGACTCTACTGTCTTGGGGTCAAAGGGAGATTTTTCAGAGTTTGAATCCCTGCTTTTCCCTCTGGTGTGTTCTGGCAGTTCCTGAGATGAGGTCAGACTTTGTGTCTTCCTGCAGGGGCTGGAAGCATCTGTCCAATTCACAATTAGGCCCAAATGTGCCCAATTTGAATTGTAAGGAGAGACGTATAAGGCCATTTTACTCTAGTTTCCTGTACCTTCCTTCTATGACATCAGGCCAGCACTGTATGGCATTCCCTTTGGCAGGTCTGCAGCCTGGACATTTTTGTGGAGTACAAGCTATGATTTTTTCAAGTATTTGCTTTGGTTCCTTACAGTATAGAAGAACTGAGCACTAGCTGTAAAAAAAAGTTGTTCATGTGTACTGCTGTGTACACCAGCTGGTCTTGGAATGGTGATCTCTGCCATTGAGCTTTCACACTAGTGCACACTAATTCCTGTTGTTTGTTACTTGCCTTTTAAGTATGCAGCATAGAGCTTCTGAGAGTTTCAGAGTGTTTCTTACAGCTGTCCTAACTCCCAAATTTGTTTAAATTTTAATTAAATACTTCAGAGTTAGCTGGTTAGATACCCAGTCTTTTTTCAGCACATTCCGTTGCAGCTTGCTGCTGATAACCTTTTTCCTCTGATATAATTCTGAAAATGCATTCAGAACAGCAAGCAATATTATGGAGATGCTTTCTTTCATTCCAACAACTTGTTTACCACATTGTTTTTTTCCAGTGTGAAGGGTAAAAATAAAAGGACACTGAGCTATAGTGGAAACTCCAGAATTTAGTATTTCTTATTGTTACTAGGTTAATGTTTAAACTGAATAGTGTCCTTGCTAAGAGGGGTATTTTCTAAAAGAGGAAGGTGATCTGCATAGAATGGATGATGGTATCTGAAAATACTGGTATGCTGATGGCATCCTTCATTACCAAAAACCCAACAGTCAGTGAAGCTGACTCCTTCTTAAATAATGTCCCTTTTATACTACCCTGCTATTAAGTGAGTGTAGATGGGAATTAGACTAATTTAGATTGATGGCATTTCTGTGGTTACCTGTGTCAGTCTGCATGTTCATCTAGGGAAGTGTCTTTATAATAACATGGGAAACGAAATCCTTCCAGAGAATAGGTGGAACTTAAACTTGGCCTTTAGCTCCTCTTTTAACCTTAGCAGTGCTATATGCAGGGCTCTGGATGAAGGAAATATCTTCAGAGTGGTTCTCAGGTAACTTTTTAAAAGGGGGATGGAATACCAGTATTTTATTGGAGTATGGCTTCCAGCTAACATGACAGAACTAAAGAAAAGGTAAAAGAGCCCTGGCTAGTGATGTCTCTCCTGAGTCTGCTCTACACAAGATAAAAAGCAGCACCAATTCTTCTACATATGTCAGCTGTTAAAAATGCTATGAAAGAGGGAGTTTAATGAAACTGAAATCTCAGAAATTTTCCCTAGTTTCAGATATACCTGACTGCGTAGGCTGGTGTGTGTGGAAACCACAAAAGGCAAAGCAAAAATTATTTTGTTGATTCCTTTAAGAAAACATGGATTGAAAGGCGCATGGATGCTAATGTTCATGTTCATGTATGCTTAGGCATACTTGGTTTGTTGTGCAGACAACTGTAGGGAGATAAATATCTTCCTAAATCTGATTCAAAATAGTTTTCTGCATTGTTCAATGTAACTTTATGGTATTTGAGTATTTTAATTTGTCCAGTACAATCATAGTTGAGTGACTTAAAAAACCCAGTATGTCACTTTTTAAATACTTCACAGCTTCACTGCTTATGAGTCACCTTTTGAAATGTGGTCATAGCTCTGACACATTTCCATTGTTTAATTTCACCAAAAGAGGTTGCTAATCACAGAGAAATAGTTCACAATTTTAAAGATGGACAAATAAGAGAAGTTAATTTTGCATGATTCCCGCAGGCAGACTGAAAAGATGCTGCTTTTCTTTTCTGCAAAATAATGCTTTGTAGTTCTTTGTGTAGTTTTCATCTGTTTTCAGTAGTAGTACAGGTGGTTGGAAACTGTTTGTACTAGCATCCCCTTGGCTGCTAATTTGTGCAGAAAATTGAATTTTTTCTTCTTTAATTGACTGACTGTAAGGAATCCAAGGATAGTTTTGTAAAGAACTGTAGTGTGTGGCAGTTTGGATTAAACAGATAGCTCTAAAACATGAGTTGTGCAAAAATCCTTGCATGGGAAGTGAATAATCTGTTGCACAAATGTTGCAGTATCTAAAGACAGTATAGTTATTGGCCAAAACTAGACTGAGTAAGGTCTTGGGTAGAGACCAAGGAGATCACTTGCAGAGGGCTGATCAGAGGGCTGACAGTCTGCAAGTAGGACCAGGTGAACCTCTACAGTTTGTTCAGAGAGCTTAATGGGAAACATGGGTAATAATTAGAGAAGCAGATGGGGTTGGGCCAAGAGAGAAGTGATAGTATTAAATTAAAAAAAAAAAGTAAAGGAGCCTTGGAGAGGGGATCTTTAGGTTGAAGTTAGAAGTCTGGAAGAGGTGAGCAGTTCTTAAATTGTGATGGGGAAAAATGAAAAGGTTCTAGGGCAGTTAAAATGTCTTACAACTAGGGGAAAGCAAGTGAAGAAATGCGAAGATCACCCTTTCTGGTTTACTGCTGGAGAGATTAGTTATATTCTGAGTAGAAGAGGTGGAACAGGACTGGGTTAAGATACAACCCCAAAGTTGTGGAGAAATTGCTTGGATTGAACATATAATATTTAAGTATGATAAGGAAGGTGGGACTAAACTGTCACTTGTAAGGATTAGAGGAATGGGATAGTGTGATTTTTTTGTGAATCTGAGAGGATGGGCTAAATACAATCTGATTTTCAGAAGATGACTCCTGATAAAATATTTAAACTTCAATTTGAGGTGAACAAAGGCCAGAACAGTCATAGTGAAAATCTGACAGCCAGGGCCAGAAACTGTGTTTCTTGAGCTGCAGCCACCACTGGATCAAAAAGGCAGGAAGGTGAGGAATCTTATTTTGCAAGACAGTGGCATTCAGCCTGACCCCCAGCCAGGACACCTCAGTTTGCTAAGGTTTACTTAACTTGACCTGTGCTTTTCACATGTGCTCACAAGATAAGATGTGCACATAGTAAAGAATGCAGCTACAGATGCAATCAGATATTTCACAGAATACAATGAATGCCAGTGTGAGCAAATGTACAATTAAAATAATGATTGCAAAAAAGATGTGGCCTCTCTCACCCAGCATATGCAAATAATTGTATGCACAATAGTGGATTGTTAGAACTCTGTATCAGCTCTTTTAAATCAGAAGGATGTCTAGTTGTGACATGGTGGTGGATCTCCAAGGTTTATCCATCAGTGAGAAATTTCTGCCCTAGCCTAGCTGCCTTGTCTCAATGCTTTTTTCAGCGTGGAAGAGGAGAATTTTGCCCTTGGCCTGTAAATTGCAGGTGATTCAAAAAATCATTATACATCCTCTCTAATGTAAGATGATTGTTATGGCTTTAGAAACTCCTAAGAATTCATTGTCATTTAACAATTATTTTATCACCCAGTGACCTCTCCTTACCCTGAAGTGTAATCTTGGAAAACAAGGAAACACAAGAATTGAAATATAAATAGATTTAACAGGATAAGATCAAATAGTTAATGGTAATATTAAAGACCCATTATTGGCCCAAATACTGATATAAAATGAAAAGGATTGTGCTCCTCCACTTGTATCTGTAGGAAGCTGTGCACTCCCAGCATTAGACAGCAGATGTTGGACACTGCTAGTGCTACAGCTTTGGCAGGAAAGGAAAAGGAAGGTCTGATGGTGGGACAAAAAGTTCTCTGGACCACCACCACCAAGGGAGAGACAGAACTATGCAGAAAATCTTATAAATTATATTGAATGTGATTTTCGTGGTATGAAATAATCCTGTTAGCTAGCCTGGGTGATGCGATCAGGTTTTGCTCCCACTCATCCCTTTACTTGGCAAGGTTGCTGGCTATAAAGTGTTTTCACAGATCCATGCACTTGAATTTTCCCTAGCATTCAAAGATAAATTAGTCCTGTGCCATTCAAATCAGGATAGTGCTCTAGCAGCTAAAGTCAAGATTGGAAACTCAGTGTGGAGGAGGAATATTTTTCTGCATTTTGAAACAGATGGATCATTTAGTGGATCAGAAATTGGCTGGATGTTTGCACTCAAAGGAATTCTGGTCAATGACTTGACAGACAAGTAACATTCCTTGGGCATAAGTACTGGGATTGGTATTGTTTTACATCTTTAGAACATTTTTTAGAACAGACAATGGTAGAGTGAAAATGCAGACTGAGCAATAACAGTACAAATTATTTTTCTCTGCCTGCCTGGTATCACCCGTCACCATATTCTTGCAGAACTGCTGTGTTGTCAAACTGCAGCCTTGCAGCAACACTGAAGATGCACTGGTTTCTAGCTGTGTTATATTGTAGGTTTGCACATTATCTTTCCTGTGGCACTGTTGCCATAATGTTTTTCAAAAGAGAATATATTTAAGGAAGATTTTTATTCTCCAGTCAGTGCATATATAACCTATAATCTCATGCCAGTGCTGTGTGCAAGTGGAGACAGACTTTATTCCCCCTTTAGTAGTTGGTAAACAGGAAAGTCTTTTCATATTCATATCTTGCTGGTATATCTTTCTTTGTTGAGCAGCACCTCTCTGAGTGCTAGCAAATACCTACAGTCACTGATCATTTCGCTGTTTGGTGATTTTCTTCAGGTTCTCTTGTTTTGATAACATATATAAAAAAGTCTCAGCTTAATATTTTTCCCACCGTTAACATGGTTGATTTGTTTTATAAAGGCATTTTGAAATCATAAAAGCAGTTTTATAACCTAAATTATGACTGTTCTGTGCAAATACATTAATAGTTAGAGAATGATTTGCAGTAGGACTGCTACACAAGGCAAAACAGAGGGAGGAGGCTTCATTTGTGTTGCAGTAAGTAGCACAATAGTTCAGCCTTCCCCAAAAAAATCTACTAGAGACAATTTGTAGGACAAGACACTTAAGAAGTGAAGCTAAAGAATGTCCTGAGGAGGGCAAACTCACTAAGGAGTAGTAGTGAATTGTAACACAAACACAGAGAAAATTTTTGTACACCTTCCTAATCCACTGAGGCCTCTGTGGACTTGCCTGGGCACAGAAAAAGAGTGTACTTGGAGCAGAAACAAGGGAGGGTTAACTAGGAAGAATACAAAATGGTTGACTCAGTAGCCAGGGAGCAGGTTAGGAAAGCTAAACCCCAGGTAGAATTAAAGCTAGCCAGGGACATAAAGGGGAGCAAAAATATTTTCTACAAGTATATGAGTGACAAAAGGAAGGCTAGGGTACATGTGGGTCCTTTCCGAAAGGAGACTGGAGAGCTGGTCACAAGAGATACAGAGAAGGCTGAGGTGCTCAATAACTTCTTTGCCTCAGTCTTCACTGGCAAGGCATGTAGTTGCACAACCCAAGTTGTGGAAAGTGAGGACACAAACTGGGAGAAGTGTAAGTGAAGATCAGGTTCAAGACCATCTGAGGAACCTGAAAGTGCACAAGTCCATGTGACCCAGTGATATCCATTCACAGGTCTTTAGGGAACTGGTGGATGAAGTTGCCAAACCACCATTCATCATATTTGAAAGGTCATGGCAGACTGGTGAAGCTCACATGGACTGGAGAAGGGGAAATATAACCTCTGTTTTCAAGAAGAGAAAAAAGGAAGATCCAGGGAATTACAGGCCAATTAGTCTCACCACAATACCTGACAAGATCATGGAGCAGTTCCTCCCAAAGGCTCAACTAAAACACATGGAAAGTGAGGGTGAGGTTATTGGAGGTATCCAGCATGGCTTCACCAGGGGCAGATTGTGCATGTCTTACTTGGTGTCCTTCTATGATGGAGATACAGCATCATGGATAAAGGAAAAGCAGCTGACATTATTTGTCTGGACTTGTTTAAAGGGTTCAACACTGTCCCACATGGCATCCTGGTCACCAAATTGTAGAAGTATGAGTTTGAAGGTTAGACCACTTACTGGATGAGGAGCTGGCTGGATGGTCACACTCAAAAGTTGCAGTTAATGACTCATTGTTCGAATGGAAACCAGTGATGTATGGTGTACCTCAGGGATCAGTACTGGGACTAGTATTAAACATCTTTGTCAGTGATAAGGACAGTGGCAAACTCAGCAAGTTTGCAGGCAATACTAAGCTATGTGGTGCATTCAGCATGCTAGAGGGAACTTGACAGGTCCAGAGGGACCCTGACAGGCTTGAGAAGTGGGCTCATGCCAACCTCATGAATTTCAGCAAGGCCAAATACAAGGTCCTGCATCTGGGTCAGGGTAACCTCAAGGACAGATACAGCCTGGATAGAGAGTGGCTTGAGTGCAACCCTGAAGAGAAAGATTTGGGGGTGTCAGTGGATGAGAAACTCAAGCTGGCAGTGTGTGCTTGTAGCCCACTAGGCCAACCAAATCCTGGGCTCAATCAAGGGAAGTGTGACAGAGAAGACTTTGCCCCTCTGTTCAGCTCTGGTGAGACCCCACCTGAAGTACTGTGTCCAATTCTGAAGCCAAATATAAGAAGGACATTTACCTCTCAGAGTGGATCCAGAGGAGGGCCATGAAGATGATGAGAGAGCTGGAGCATCTTCCTTACGAGATCAAGCTGAAGGAGTTGAGAAGGCTCGGGGGACCTCACAGTGGCTTCTCAATACCTGAAGGGGGCCTACCCCCCTGAAAGTTTGGGGTAGGACTCTTTAACAGGGTACATGATGGCAGGACTAAGAGTAATGAATGCAAATTGGAAGAGGATAGATTTATGCTGGATATAAGAAAGAAGTTCTTTGCTGTGAGAGTGGTGAGAGACTGGAACAGGTTGCCCAGAGAGAGGTTGTGGATATCCCCTTACGCTATAGTATGATTCTGTCTCTGATGTAAAGATTTGCTTTCTGCTCCCTGTTCACCCTTCTGCATTGCTTTAGTAATAATTAGGACAAAATAATAGTTACTTGGATTTGTACTGCCTCAATAATGATAATTTTTCACATAATTTTACTTCATTATAGTTTATTAAGAGATTTTCTCTAAAAATAATCTTTCCTTTTAGGACCAGGGGTTGTTTTTGTTTGATAGAAGGCATGCTCAAAAACCTTTCAGTAATAGGAAATACCCGAAGACTGGAAAATCACATAATACAGCAGTGGTTACTAGTGCAAACATATGTAATGGCACAGACAATCAATAGTATTTTTTAGTTTCTTTCAGTAATGAATGTAATATGTACTTACATGTACATATTAAACTATATATAAAATATATGTTGTTATATATTACTCAGTCTTAAAAAGTGACAGATTTGAGTTGTTGGTAAGGGGTAGTTACACAATCATAGAGCTGGAAGGGCCTTTCAAAGGTCATCTTGTCCAACCCACCTGCAATTAGCAGGGATGTCCCACTTAGATCAGGTTGCTCAGAGCCTCATCAAGCCTGGCCTTGAATATCTCCAGGGGTGGAACCTCCACCACCTCTCTGGACAGCCTTATGTCTAGTCTAAACCTGCTCTTCTCTAGTTTAAAACCATTGCTTCTCATCCTATGCTACATGCTACATGGTCTGACAAATGCTACATGCTATGCTGTACTACATGGTCAGACAATCAATGTTTTCCCAGCTTTCCTATAGTCCTTCTTCAACTACTGGTAGGCCACTAATAGGTCTCCTTGCAGCCTTCTCCAGGCTAAACTGCCCCAAATCTCTCAGCCTGTCCTTGCAGGAGATGTTCTACAGCCCTTGGTTCATCCTTGTGGCCCTCCTCTGACCCTCTCTAGCAGGTCCATGTCCTTCTTGTGCTGAGGACAACAGAGCTGGACAGAGTACTCCGGGTGTAGTCTCATGAGAGGAAAGGGGCAGAATCACCTCTTATATGCTGGCTAGGACACTTCTGATAGAGCTTAGGATACAGTTGGCCTTCTGAGCTCTAAGCACACACTGTTGGCTCATATTCATCTTTTCATCCTCCAGTACCCTCAAGTCCTTTTCCACAGGGCTGCTCATATCACCTCCCAGTCTGTATTGGAATGTGCTTGTACATGCTAGTTCCTTTTCATTGTGAGTTTGAAATGTGAAAGAAGAAAGATAAACTTAGATATGTAAAAAAATGTTGTTAGGAAAAGGCTGTGGGAGCTCATTAATTATTTAGAATGTTGGTTTCAATTTCCCCTCCTTCCTTTCAAAATGTAAAATCCAATCAATGCTTTCCTTTTAAGGTCACAACTGCTGCTTGGTCACTGTCCTTGTTACAACCCTTGCCCAACCATAGGAGTATTCTGGAGGATTGAATTACTATTTCAATCAAGATTGTCATCAGTAACTCTTAGCAAATTAAGCCTTTGACAGAAAGTCATATTGCTACTAGAGATGGCTCTGCTTTATCCAAGTACCAGCTTTCTGTGCTTGTGAATGGCTTTGTGTCTGTGAGGAAAGGGGCTTTTCCCCACTCTTCCTACGCCAGCTATCTTGTGGTTGCAGTGTGGACAGAAAAACTGTGGAACAGTGGTACAACATATCTCAGATACTTGATTTTGAAAGATTTGTAAATTCAAGTTTGTGAAAATCAAGTTTCTTTATGAGGGGAAGGATGATGTATTTAATGTATTTTGCCATTTTGTTTTCCAGAACTGAACAGTACATTTAAAAAAAAATATACTAATAGACTTTTTTTTGTGGTTTTGGTGCATTTTAATTTTTTTTTTCTTTATTTAGAAATTGGTTCACTATAAACTAAGTAAACTTGTATATACTCAGTAACCAACCTCACTTCCTGAAGTTGTATTGTAAATCCTAAGGAGAGTGCCAGATTCAGTATTATAATTGTAGGAAAGGAAACCATATTCCTCTAATGGGGGTAGAAATCTTTGTCCCTGTAAAATAGCTTTCCTCTTTTGAGTAGTATCATAAGCAGTCACTCACAAGTACAGAAGCATATCTCAATATCTTTTGTTGGGAATCCTTTTAAAGCATTCTCTCAGCCAAGCATTTTCTTTCTGAATAGGCTGCTAGAATGCAGGTTTGATGCTTTGTCATGGGGGAGGCAAGGCAGCCTGTCCTGGTTACGTGCTTCCATTTACACGTAGACATTTTTGAAATGTAGAATCATAGAATCATAGAATAGTTTGGGTTGAAAGGGACCCTAAGAATCATCAAGTTCCAACCCCCCTGCCATAGGCAGGGACACCTCTCACTAGACCAGACTGCCCAGTGCCCTGTCCAGCCTGGTCTTGAACACCTCCAGAGAGGGGGCATCCACAACCTCTCTGGGCAACCTGTTCCAGTGTTTCACCACCCTCTCTGTAAAGAATTTCTTTCTTATGTCAAGTCTAAATCTACCCCCCTCCAATTTCCATCCGTTGTTTCTAGTCCTCCCATCCGATATTATGTTAAAAACTCCTTCCCCTGCCTTTCTGTAGGACCCCCTCAGGTACTGATAAGTTACTATGAGGTCCCCTCTGAGCCTTCTCTTCTCCAGGCTGAACAACCCCAACTCCTTCAGCCTGTCTTCATAGGGCAGTTGCTCCA